>CAJQZM010038917.1:0-191597 GCA_907164665.1 Colias nastes
TTAGAGAAACCGAGCGACGCCTGAACAATCAGCGGCGCAAGGCAGTTTGGGAAGATATTGATAAACATCTGACGCATCGCACCGGCACCCGCCACGCGAGAGGCGATAACGTAGTCGCGGTTCACTTCCACCAGCACCGCCGCACGGGTCAGACGCACATAGTGCGGTAGCGCAACAAACGTCAGCGCAAGCGCGGCGTTACCAATCGACGGACCGAAGATCGCCACCAGCACCAGCGCCAGCAGCAGGCTTGGTAATGCCAGCATAATGTCGACGACGCGCATGATGATGTTATCAACAATGCCGCCGAAGTAGCCTGCCACCAGGCCGAGTACGATCCCCATGATCAGCGACAGTACGACAACGAGGCAGCCAACCAGCAGCGACAGGCGTGCGCCGTACATCAGGCGCGAAAGCACATCGCGACCCACGTCGTCGGTGCCCAGCAGGTGCGCCAGGCTTCCGCCGTCCTGCCATGCAGGAGGTGCCAGCAGCGCATCGCGGAACTGATCAGCCGGGTTATACGGCGCAAGGACGTTCGCAAACACCGCAATCAGGATCATGATGGAAACATACACCAGCCCGACGACCGCGCCTTTGTTGCGCTTGAAGTAGTGCCAGAATTCCTGCATCGGCGTCATTGGCACCGGTGCGGTGACCACTTTATTTTGAGTAACTTGTGACATGATGGCCCCTTACTTCTTATGACGAATACGCGGGTTCACCACGCCGTACAGCAAATCGACCAGCAGGTTGACGAGAATAATCATCGTCGCGACCAGCAGTACACCGCCCTGCACAACCGGATAGTCACGGCGTTGCAGCGCATCAATCAGCCAGCGTCCAAGACCCGGCCAGGAGAAGATGGTTTCGGTCAGGATCGCCCCCGCCAGCAGCGTACCGACCTGCAAACCGATAACGGTTACCACCGGCAGCATAGCGTTTCGCAGGGCATGAATGATGATGACGCGCATACGGGTCAGGCCTTTAGCGCGGGCAGTACGAATATAATCCTCGCCCAGCACTTCCAGCATGGAGGAACGGGTCATACGCACGATCACCGCCAGAGGGATGGTGCCCAGCACCATTGCAGGCAGGATCATGTGCGCAACCGCATCAATGAAGTTGCCCTCTTCGCCCCAGATCGCCGTATCAATCAGCATAAAGCCGGTTAACGGATTGGTGTCGTCAAGGAAAACCATATCGCTGACGCGTCCGGAGACCGGCGTCAGGTTCCACTGCACCGAGACCAGCATGATCAGCATCATGCCCCACCAGAAGATAGGCATGGAGTAGCCGGTCAGTGCCAGGCCAACAGCGGTGTGGTCAAAAATAGAGCCACGTTTAACGGCAGCCAGTACGCCAACGGGGATCCCTACCGCGGTCGCGAAGATCATGGCGCAGATACCGAGTTCCAGCGTCGCTTTAAAGCGAGGTACGAACTCGTCCCACACCGGAAGACGGCTTTTCAGTGAAATCCCTAAATCGCCGTGCAACACGCCCCAGATATAGTGGAGATACTGCTGCCACATCGGCTTATCAAGGCCGAGTTCAGCCAGCAGTTGCGCATGACGTTCAGGGGAGATACCACGCTCGCCCGCCATAATCATCACCGGATCACCCGGGATCATATGGACGAAGGCAAAAGTGAGAAGGGTGATACCGATAAACGTCGGGATAACCAGTCCCAGACGTCGGAGGATGAACTGCAACATAACCCGGATTCTCTCTGATGACGCACACTCAGTGGCGTGACGTCTGTATTGCTCACAAATGTAAATTCCCTCTCCCTGTGGGAGAGGGTTAGGGTGAGGGGGTGCATGCACACCCCTCACCCCTGCCCTCTCCAGGAGGGAGAGGGAGAACACCCTACTTATTATTCAACAGACACGTTTTCGAAGTGGTGTTTGCCCAGTGGATCGACCACGTAGCCCTTCACTTCTTTACGCACTGGCTCGTACACGGTGGAGTGAGCAACAATCAGCGCCGGAGCCTGATCGTGCATGACAACCTGCGCTTGCTTATACAGTTCGATACGTTTGTTGTGATCGTCGGTCGCACGCGCCGGCTGGATCAGATCTTCAAACGGCTTGTAGCACCAGCGAGAATAGTTAGAACCGTCTTTCGCTGCCGCACAGCTGAACAGGGTCGCGAAGAAGTTGTCCGGATCCCCGTTGTCGCCGGTCCAGCCCATCATGACCGCCTGGTGTTCACCCGCTTTGGCGCGCTTCAGGTACTCGCCCCACTCGTAGGTCACAATCTTGGCCTGTACGCCAATCTTCGCCCAGTCAGCCTGAACCATTTCCGCCATACGGCGTGCGTTCGGGTTGTAAGGACGCTGTACCGGCATCGCCCACAGCTCAACGGTAAAGCCTTTGTCCTGGCCCGCTTCTTTCAGCAGCGCTTTCGCTTTCTCAGGATCGTAGGTGTAGTCCTTAATGTCGTCGTTATAGCCCCACATGGTTGGTGGGATCAGGTTCTTGGCCGCAACGCCTGCGCCCTGGTAAACGGCTTTGATGATCGCTTCTTTGTTCACCGCGTAGGTCAGCGCCTGACGCACTTTCACGTCATCGAACGGTTTCTTCTCGGTGTTGAAGGAGAGATAACCCACGTTCAGGCCCGCCTGCTCCAGCAGGTTGATATTTTTGTCCTGCTTCATGCGCGCGATGTCAGCCGGGTTTGGATACGGCATCACCTGACATTCGTTTTTCTGCAATTTTGCGTAACGCACGGATGCGTCAGGCGTGATGGAGAAGACCAGACGGTCGATCTGCGGCTTGGTGCCCCAGTAGCCCGGGAAGGCTTTATACAGAATACGGGAATCTTTCTGGTACTGAAGCAGCTGGAACGGGCCGGTACCGATTGGGTTCAGGTCCACTTTTTCCGGAGTGCCGGCTTTCAGCATGTTGTCCGCATACTCTTTAGAGAGAATCGAGGCGAAGTCCATCGCCAGGTCAGCCAGGAATGGCGCTTCCGGACGCGTCAGCACAAACTGGACGGTTTTATCGTCCACTTTTTTCACTTCAGCGATCAGGTCTGGCAGACCCATCCCTTCGAAGTATTCATAGCTGCCGCCAGACACTTTATGGTACGGGTTCTGGGCATTTTTCTGACGGTCGAAGGAGAACACAACGTCGTCGGCGTTAAAGTCGCGCGTAGGTTTAAATTCTTTGCTGTCCTGCCACTTCACGCCCTGACGCAGGTGGAAGGTATAGGTTTTACCGTCTTCGCTGATATCCCACTTTTCAGCCAGGCCAGGAATCACTTCCGTGGTGCCGGTTTTAAATTCAACCAGACGGTTATAGATCGGTACAGAGCTTGCGTCGTAAGTCGTACCAGAGGTAAAGAGCTGTGGGTTAAAGCCTTCCGGAGAGCCTTCAGAACAGTAAACCAGGGTTTTTGCCTGTACGCTTGCTGCAACGGTCATGGCCACCAGGCTCAGACCAAGCTTCAGCATCCCTGACTTCTTCAAGGAAATACTCATTATTGTGCTCCAATGTGATGTTTTGCTTTGTTGTGTTACGCCGCCTGACCTTTATTTATTTTTTACCCGGTCCGGTCGGTGATGCCCGAAGGCGTTAAAAGGGATAGAGAATCCTTTCAGAAGAGCGTTTGAGTTGCAGCGCAGATCCTCCCTGAAATGCCCCTCGTGCCCTACAATCTGTCAACAGAATGTGAAAACGTCAATACAGGTGGCGGGGATTTACGTGGAGTGTGAGAAACCGCAAACAAAGATTAAAAAAACCCTGACCGTGAGTTTTCAGCAGAGAAATTTATGCTACTCGCCATGATGCAGCACAATTATCTTCATATTTCGCAACACTCAGTGATTAAGTTTTATTCAGAATGGGTAAATTTTCTTACAGGATGGTGATTATCTGAGCACTAAATACCGCGAACGTTAAAACGCACAGCGAAAAATGCTGAGGTTATCCATAAGCAACGCGAAAAAAGATCAAACTATATATAAAAAAATACAATGGATTATGTCACAAAACCGCAAGCAGGCAGGGGGAAGCAGGGCTAAGGGGTATTTTGAGGACTCGTGCGGGGTAACGCGTTAATGCAAAAAGGGCTAACCTTGCGGTTAGCCCTTTTTAGAATGTGGTCGGCGAGAGAGGATTCGAACCTCCGACCCACTGGTCCCAAACCAGTTGCGCTACCAAGCTGCGCTACTCGCCGAATGCGGAGCGCATCTTACTGCTGAGGTGCGCCCCCGTCAATCCCTTATTTTCAAAAAGCCATTCAACTGGCGATATTCTCGCCAGACCAGCTACTGCGCGGCTTTTGTGGTGTTATCAGGGAGTTTACACCAGTTGTTGTTTTCGTTAATCCCACCGTTCGGTGAGGTATAGCCGAGACAGCCCATAATGGTGTCGTACAGCTCAACGTGACGGCGCGGTACCTTGATCTCTGCCTGCTGTTTCAGATGGGCAAACATTTTGGCTTTGTCCGGATTTTCCAGGTACTTATCCGACATCCACATGATCATCGGCACGCGGAACTGCTCAGGCGGGGCCAGCTTACGCGGCGTACCGTGTAAATGCTCTTTCTCGTTGATGGACTCGCCGTGGTCGGCCGCGTAGATCACAATCGCTTTCTTATCGCGAAGCTGGTCGATCACCCGACTGAGGAAGGTATCCACATACAGAATCGAGTTATCATAGGCATTGATCAGCTCCTGCTTGCTACAGTTCTTGTTAATGCCGACGCACTCAGGCGTCCATTTGGCGAAATCGCGCGTGTAACGCTGATAGTAGCTGTAGTGTGACCCTTTGGTATGCAGAACAATAAGATGCTTACCCTGCGGATGGTTTTTCAGTGACTGTTCCATCTCAGAGAGCAGCAGCATGTCATCAACGTTCTTTCCGCGGTTACGCGGCTCGGCGCCAATCTGCTCGCGGTAGGCGATGTTATCCGCCATGGTGTTGGTGTAGAACCACATCTCACTTTGCATGGCGAACAGATCGGAGCTAAATCCAAGCTGCTTCAGAACAGCAAACACGTTTTGCTCTTTGAGAGTGCGCTGAGGATTATCACTCGCACCGCCCTCACGAACAAACATACAGCGCAACGAGAGCTTCGTGGCGGTATCGCAGGAGTAGCCGCGGTAAGCTACAAGATTCTTTTCCTGCGCCAGTTTCGGGGTGGTATCGCGGTCATAACCGAGGATACCCATATGATCCCAGCGCGTCGTTTCGCCGATAACGAAGACCACGTAAGTATCATCCAGCCCGTCAGCCGGAGCCTGGTAGGTGAACTTTTTGGTTGGGTTAATCAGCGATTTCACATCGCTGGATTCGTCCGCCTGAGCCCAGGCATAAAGACCTAACGCCGACAGCCAGTTAGACGGCAGATACGAGTTAGCCACCACGCCGCCGTAGCTTGGCATATCCACGCCTGTCGCTTTTTCGATCCTTTTTTGCTGTTTTTCCATCAGGCGAATAGGCGCCCACACCAGCAGACCCGCCAGAAGAACGACGGCGACGTTGCGGATGCGCTGTCCCCGGGTACGCAGCTGGCGTAACAGGGTGTAGCGGCAGGTGTTACTCCAGATAAAGAAGAGCGGGATCAGGCAGGTCAGAATCGTCCACAGGATGAACCCTTGACCCACCACCTCTTTCGAGAGGTCGATGTCCGTGGTCATCACCGAGGCCACAATACCGTAGCCAATGACCACATTCATGAATGTCATGTAATAGCTTGCGGCGGCGGAGATAATCACCACCAGCGAGGCCAGAACCTGCCATGTACGTCTGCCAAAAAGCGAGAGCAGACGTAGCAGGAAGAAGGTCGCCAGAATTGAGCCAAACACTTCAATCGCGGCAAAAATTCCATTTCTTACAGTGAGGTGTTCGAAATAACCTTCCACTCGTCTGAACAGCACCGCGCCATTCAGAAACAAACCGATATAGACAGCCAGCATCAGACACAATCTTTGCTGGGTAAGAGACCTAATATATTTCATGCAAACAACCCTGGGGGAAGGGGTATAAAGACCCGCCGAATCTCAGTGAGAAAGCTGACAGAGTAAGTAGATGCGAGAGAAACCGTTATCAGAAACGTCTACAAGCGCGATAAGTAGACCACAGCAGGAAAGAAAAGTGGCAGCAGAGAATGTGAATCGATGAAGATTTTTACAAAATAGCAAGTCCGGAAGCGATTTAGAAATAAATAAAAGAGGCCCTGCGGCCCCTTTTTATCGAATCATGCATGCGCTTCTTTATATACCTCGCGCTGCGGCTGACGAATCGTGGTGGACAGCGCCAGCGAAATAATCAGCAAGGCAAATATCACGCAGAATGTCACGTAGAAGCCACCAAACAGCGAGGCAATCAGTGAACCGCAAATACTGCCGATACCGAAGCCGAGATAAATCACGCCGTAGTTTTTCGCCAGGTTGTTCAGGCCGAAGAACTCGCTCACCAGCGACGGGAAGACGGTAATAGTGCCGCCAAAGTTAAAGGCTACGCAGGCTATCGCCGCAAAGAATGTCGCCTCGTTCAGCGGAGCGAACAGCAGTGCTGCCATACCCACCAGGGAGATCACCTGCCCCAGCGTAATCACGCGGATCCGGGCGATTTTGTCAGACAAGATACCCAGTACCAGACGACCCGAGAGGTTAGCGATGGAGATGACCGTTACGGCGTTCGCCGCCGTCGCCGCGTCCAGTTTTACCATTCCCTGCGCGATATCTTTCGCCACACCGATGACATACAGACCGCTCATGCAGGCCGTCAGGAACATCACCGCCAGCATCCAGTACTGCGGCTTACGCATGGACTGAGCGAGGGTGAAATCGTTCTCCACCACGCCGTTAACGGTTTTCACTTCCTGCTGCGGCGCATCTTTCATCAGCGTGGCGCCGAAGAGGATCATTACCAGCACAATCACGCCCCAGATCATAAAGGTTTTCTCAAGCCCAACCGAGGCCAGCAGATGCGCATCGATGAATTTGAAGCCGAGGCTGCCCAGGCCATATGAACCAATGGCAAATGCGGAGATAAGCCCTTTACGCTCCGGGAACCACTTCACGCAGTTAGACAGCGTCAGCAGATAACCTGCGCCGTCCGCCAGCCCCACCAGCACCCCGGCGCTCAGCCACAGCATCATCAGGTTGTTAGAATATGCCGTCAGGAAGAATCCCAAGCCCAGCAAGATCCCGGATGCCATGGTTACACGCTTCACGCCGAAACGTTCCTGAAGTTTGCCCGCCACGGAAGAGGAAATTGCTAACCCAAGACTCAGCAAGCCGAAGGAGAATGCCACCTGGCTTATCGGCGCGCCGAGCTTATCGGACAGGGCGCTGTTAAACAGGCTCCAGGTATAGACCGATCCCAGTGCGAACTGGGTAACGATGGTGCCGAATAGCGTCAGCCAACGCGTGCGGTTATAAGTTGATGTGTTCATGGCAGTGTCCTGCAAGATAAATTAAGGAATTTCGCTGAGGACAACGATAAACAAAACCTTTATAGCGTTGGGGAAAAACGGAATGAAATGCAGGAGAGAAGGAATGAAATGCCTGGGATCTGGAATGAATGACCTTGCCGGGGAATGAAGCGCTGTTCTGTTAGTGGGCACTATCGCTCCAGACCCCGTCATAATTGTATTAAATATGTTATCGTATCGTTTAAAAAAATAACAACCCTTAAAATTTGGCGCTCAATCCCAGCGTATATAAATATTCTTCTTCAGTTTGCTGGTTATAGCTGATCTTCGCCCAGGGGTGTAAATCACCATACTGCGTATCAACACGCCAACCCAATGAGTTCACGCTGGCATGCCAGAGGGGATCGGTAAGCGACTGCGTGGTGGTTGTATCCTCAAACGCATTCACCGTTACAGGGGGAGCGCCATCAGTGCGCCACGCCATGACGGGCCCGGTGGTGAAATGTCCCGCCACGGGAAAATTCCAGCCAACGCTCAGAACGGTTTCCGCATCCGAACCGGAGGGATCGTTCAGGGTAAACCCCGCAGCATTCTGCGTGCGGTTAATACGCTCCGCGAGAATATCTTCATAACGAGGTTGGTGATCGGCGTCCCATGTATAACGTTCCGTCGTATTACTTTGTGCATCTGAAACGATATATTCCTGTTGCCACGCAAAAGCGGTGTGACAAAAAAGCAGGCAGACTGAAACACCCACCAGGCCAGAAGCAGCATGGCGACCACTGATTTTTTTTATCATCATCAAAGCGACTCCAGAAAGAGCCGAGTTCGGCGATATATGTCATTGTTCGAAGAGGTATTAGGGCGTATAGCCCTGTATTAACTATTGTCTCTTTAGCAGACACGTCAAGCCGGGCAGATTGAAATTTTTGCGTTTACCGTATCAGGAAGGGAGATGACCTATGCAACGTTGCGGCTGGGTAAGCCAGGATCAGCTTTATATCGATTATCACGACAAGGAATGGGGCGTACCGGAAACCGACGGTAAAAAACTGTTTGAAATGATTTGCCTTGAAGGCCAGCAGGCCGGGCTGTCGTGGATCACCGTTCTGAAAAAGCGTGAGAACTATCGCAAAGCCTTCCACCAGTTCGATCCGGCTGCGGTTGCCGCCATGACCGACGACGACGTACAAAAGCTGGTTCTGGATACCGGTATCATCCGCCATCGCGGTAAAATTCAGGCCATTATTGGTAACGCGCGTGCTTATCTGGCGATGGAGCAAAATGGCGAACCCTTTTCAGCATTTGTCTGGTCGTTTGTGGATAACGAGCCGAAGGTGACGCAGGCCGCCACGCTTGCAGAGATCCCAACGTCGACCCCCGCCTCAGATGCCCTGTCGAAAGCGCTGAAAAAACGCGGCTTTAAGTTTGTGGGCACCACCATCTGTTACTCCTTTATGCAGGCCTGCGGGCTGGTCAATGACCACATTACGGGCTGCTTCTGCCATCCGGAGGGCCACCATGATCCGCAAATGGCAAAGTGAGAACACCGCGCCGCTTTTGAGTCTGTGGCTGGAGAGCACCACCGAGGCGCATCCGTTTATCGACGCAAGTTACTGGCAAGCGAATGAAGCGGTAGTGCGGGATGAATACCTTCCCGCCGCCGAGACCTGGGTCTGGGAAGAAAACGGTACCCTGTGCGGTTTTATCAGCGTCATGCAGTTCCAGTTCGTGGGGGCGCTGTTTGTCGCCCCGGCGTTCATCGGAAAGGGGATTGGGCGTGCGCTGCTGAACCACGTTCAGCAGCACTACCCGTATTTAACCCTGGAGGTGTACCAGAAAAACGTGCGGGCGGTGAATTTCTATCATGCTCAGGGTTTTCGCATCGAAGACAGCGCCTGGCAGGATGATACCCAACACCCGACGTGGATCATGAGCTGGCAGGCGGATCAAACGCCGTAAGGGTAAGCGCCGGCCCCTCATATTTCTCCACCCATGCCAGCGCCGTATTCCCCGCGCAGCCATTCCCCAGCTTCGAGCTGGGGAGATCTTTGGTCAGCACGTTTACGGCGCCGTTCTTACAAATACCGCCCTCGTCCAGCGCCAGATCCGGCCATGCGCCCTGATGAATGCAGAAAACGCCAGGGCGGATCCCGTCACTCACCACGGCGCCTGCCAGCACCTGCCCGCGCGCGTTCCATACCCGAACGAGATCGCCGTCGTTAATCCCCCGCGCCTTTGCGTCATCGCTGTTCAGCGCGATCGGCTCACGACCCGCCACCGCATACTGCTCGCGCAGAGCCGAATAGTTGAGCTGGCTGTGCAGACGATGGGCAGGATGGGCAGACAGCAGCTGAAGCTGCCCCGGCTGCGCATTGCCATGCCATTCGTCCGGCTCCAGCCACGCCGGATGCGGCGGACAGTCCGCGTAGCCAAAGCTGGCGATGCGTTCGCTGTAGATCACAATCTTCCCGCTTTCGGTTTTTAACGGGTGATTCTCCGGATCGCGACGGAAGTCAGCAAAGCGCACAAACCGCGCGTTCTGCTCGCTTTCCGGCATTTCGAAGAGTTGATTCGCCTCCCAGAACTCAGCAAATGGCGGCAGGGACACGCCCTGCGCAGCCCCGCGCTGGCTGGCAATCTGGTAAAATGTTTCCAACCATTGCAGATCCGTTTTGCCCTCGGTGAAACGCTCCCGCCCGCCCGCTTCCCACATTTCACTCAGGTCGGCAAAGACGTCGAAATCATCCCGCGCTTCATCCCGGGGAGCCACGACGCGCTTCATCGGCACCATATGCTGGTTGCTGTAATCCCCCGTCATGGTGAGATCGTTACGCTCGAACGAGGTCGTGGCAGGCAAAACGATATCGGCATGTTTCGCTGACGCAGTCCAGAAGCACTCCGAGATCACCACCAGCTCCGGTTTCTGCCAGGCGCGGATCAGGCGGTTGGTATCCTGGTGATGGGTGAAGTTGGCCCCACCCGCCCACCAGATAAACTTAATATCCGGGAAATGGCGATCCTGACCGTTGTGCTGATAAAACCCGCCGGGGTTCTCCAGGGCTTCAACAATGCGTGCCACCGGAATTTTTTCCACAGCGTCCACGCCACCCTGCACCGAGCCCTGCATGGACGCCAGCACCGCGGCTTTACGCGTAGGGTTGCCGCCGTTGGCAAAGTGATAGGAAAGACCAAAACCGCCGCCGGGTGTGCCAATCTGCCCAAGCATCGCGGCGAGCGTCACCAGCATCCAGTGCTTCTGCTCGCCAAACTGCTGGCGCTGCATCCCCCAGCCGGACATGAGCATCGTGACATGGCTATGGAATAACGTCGCCAGTTCGCGGATTTTAACGGCATTAACGCCGCAAATCGCCGCGGCCCACTCTGCGGTTTTGGCAATACCGTCGCTTTGTCCCGTCAGATAGTCGGCAAATTTATCGAACCCCGTGGTACAACGCGCCAGAAATTCCGTGTCGTGCCAGCCGTTCTCCACCAGGGTGTGGGCGATGCCCAGCATCATCGCCACGTCGGTGCCCATATGCGGCGCGATCCATTCCGCGCTGTTGCCGAAGAAATCCAGGGTTTCAGAGCGCATCGGATCGATACAGATGATGCGCTTGCCGCTTTTGCGCAGCGCATCGAAGTAGGAAACGCCCTGCTCGTCGGACGCATTCCAGGCAATTTTCAGGGTATTGAGCGGGTTGGCGCTCCACAGCACCACCACCTCTGTATGCTCCAGCACCAGCGGCCAGCTGGTCTGCTGTTGATAAACCTCATTCCCGCCCACGACATACGGCATGATCGCCTGCGCCGCGCCGGTCGAGTAATCACCCAGATGGCCGGTATATCCTCCGGCCAGGCTCATATAGCGTTGCAGCAGGGTTGCAGCCTTATGCAGCACGCCGTTTGAGCGCCAGCCATAGGAGCCGGCAAAAATGGACGACGGGCCATAGCTGTCGCGGATGCGTTTATGCTGCGTATGGATCAGCGCCAGCGCATCGTCCCAGCTCACGCGCACGAACTCATCCTGCCCGCGAATACCCTGCGGTTTATCCGGTGACGCCAGAAAGCCTTTACGCACCATCGGCCAGCGGACGCGGGTCTTGCTGTGTACCTGATCGCGAACGACGGTCTGTAAAGAGTTGAGATGGCGCGAAGGCAAAGCCCCGCGAGACGACAGCACAGTGTCGCCATCGGTTTCGACCAGCATCGGCCCCCAGTGGGCGGCGGTCAGAATGGTTTTTGTTGAGGTGCTCAAAGCGTGCGCTCCTGGTTGCGTGCAGGTGTTTCGGCCTTTCATTGAGGCAATTTATCGTTTGTGACAAATTTCAGAGTTATACACTGAATTTTCTCCGTATCCGGACGTCATAATCCACTGCCACGTCCGTCGTGGCAAAGAATAAAAAGGATTAAGGAAATAAGATGAAAAAACGCGTACTCGTTATTGCCGCTCTGGTGAGCGGCGCACTGGCTGTTTCAGGCTGCACAACCAACCCTTACACCGGTGAACGCGAAGCGGGCAAATCCGGCATTGGCGCGGGTATTGGTTCCCTGGTAGGCGCTGGCGTTGGCGTACTCTCCTCCTCCAAGAAAGATCGCGGCAAAGGTGCGCTGATTGGCGCAGCGGCAGGCGCAGCCCTGGGCGGCGGCGTGGGTTATTACATGGACGTGCAGGAAGCAAAACTGCGTGACAAAATGAAAGGTACGGGCGTAAGCGTGACGCGCAGCGGTGACAACATCATCCTGAACATGCCAAACAACGTGACCTTTGACAGCAGCAGCGCGACGCTGAAACCCGCAGGCGCGAACACCCTGACCGGCGTGGCCGCAGTGCTGAAAGAGTACAATAAAACTGCCGTGAACGTGATTGGTTACACCGACAGCACCGGCAGCCAGGATCTGAACATGCGTCTGTCGCAGCAGCGCGCCGATTCCGTGGCCAGCTCGCTGATCACCCAGGGCGTAGAAGCGAACCGCATCCGCACCAGCGGCATGGGTCCGGCTAACCCGATCGCCAGCAACAGCACGGCGGAAGGCAAAGCGCAGAACCGCCGCGTTGAAATTACGTTGAGTCCTGTGCAGTAGGTAAAAGCAAAACGGCAACCCCGTTGCCGTTTTAGTATTTGCGCCCTCTCCTGTAGGAGAGGGTTGGGGTGAGGGCATCAGACCGCCACCCGGCAAATTGCTTGATTCGCCAGATTTTCCCGCTAAGGTATTCTCACTAAATTCAGGGAAATCAGCGATGATCAAACCAACCCGGGCCACCATTAGCGACGTGGCGAAAGCCGCCAAAACCGGTAAAACCAGCATTTCACGCTACCTCAACGGCGAGAAACACCTGCTGTCCGATGCGCTGCTGGCGCGGATCGAACAAGCCATTGCCGATCTCGACTACCGTCCCAGCCTGATGGCGCGCGGCCTCAAGCGGGGTCGCACCCGCCTGATTGGGCTTATCATCGCCGATATCACTAACCCCTACTCCGTTAACGTACTCAGCGGCATCGAAGCGGCGTGCCGGGAAAAAGGCTTTACCCCGCTGGTCTGTAACACCAATAACGAAGTTGATCAGGAGTTGCATTACCTCGATCTGCTGCGCAGCTATCAGGTGGAAGGGATCGTGGTCAATGCCGTCGGGATGCGCGAAGAGGGGCTAAATCGTCTGCAACAATCGTCTCTCCCGATGGTGCTTATTGACCGCAAAATCCCGGAATTTGCCTGCGATGTGGTCGGGCTGGATAACACCCAGGCGGCCACCACTGCCACCGAGCACCTGATTGAACAGGGTTTCGAAGCCATTCTGTTCCTGAGCGAACCGCTGGGTATGGTTAACACCCGCCGCGACCGCCTGGCTGCATTTCGCGCCACGCTGGCGCGTTATCCCGGTGTGATCGCCGAAAATGCTGAAATCCCCCTCCATGAAGCCGAACAGCTGGATAATACCCTGCGCCAGTTCCATACCCGCCATCGGGGAATGCGTAAGGCGGTGATCTCCGCTAACGGGGCGCTGACGCTTCAGGTTGCCCGCTCGCTTAAACGCATTGGCCTGCACTGGGGCAGCGACATCGGCTTGCTCGGCTTTGATGAACTGGAGTGGGCAGAACTTGCTGGCGTAGGCATTACCACCCTCAAACAACCCACCTGGCAGATCGGCTATGCCGCGGTTGAACAAGTGGTTCGCCGCATTGAAGGCACCCGCGACGCCGTACGCGAGCAGGTTTTTTCTGGCGAGCTGATCGTTCGCGGCTCTACTGCCCGTTAATTTCCCCTTCGTGACAGCGATCATAAATTCAGCATCCCGATCTTTTCTTTGGAACCGGTTCCATCTAGCGTAATACTATCGATTACGCTCTGGAGTCAGGAAATGAGCAGGAAAATTATGGTGGTCACCGCCGCGTATGGTGCGGATCAGGTGCGACAGGCAGGCGGTCAACGGGCAATGCTTCCCGTTATTGCCGGCGCAGGAGCTGATGGCGTTGAAATCCGCCGAGAGCTCTTCAGCCACGACGAGTTAATGGCCCTGCCTGCGCTGGGCGAGTCCATTGAACTGCTGGGTTTACTGGCGTGCTACTCCGCCCCGGCCCCCCTGTTTATGCCCGATGGAACCCTCAACCCGGATCTTCCACGCTACCTTAGCGAAGCCAGCGCACTGAACGCGCTGTGGCTTAAAGTCTCGCTGGGTCATTTCAGCGACAAACAACCGCTTGAAGCCCTGCGCGCACTGCTGGATGAAAGCGGCATGACGCTGGTGGTGGAAAACGACCAGACCGACTGCGGGCAGCTCGCGCCGATGCAGCGCTTCAAAGCCGCCTGCCGGGTAATGGCGCTGCCGGTCACACTGACGTTCGATATGGGCAACTGGCTGTGGGTTGGCGACTCCCCGGAAGAGGCTGCACGTCAGCTGGCTCCCGCCGTGAGCTATATTCATGTGAAGGCCGCAGTCCCGCATAAGGCGCAGTTCCGCGCCGTCGCGCCGGATCAGACCGATTCTCGCTGGCGGGATCTGCTTAATCAACTGCCTGCCGACGCGCCGCGCGGTATCGAATTTCCGCTCGAAGGGACGGATCTCACCGCCGTCACCCGCCATTACGTCAACCTGCTGCGCGAGGAGTAAACCATGCACAAGACGCTGGACGTTATCACTATCGGCGAGGCCATGGCGATGTTTGTCGCCACCGAAACGGGCGAGCTGAGCGCAGTGGAGCACTTTATCAAACGCGTGGCAGGCGCCGAATTGAATGTCGCTACCGGCCTTGCGCGGCTGGGGCTGAATGTCGGCTGGGTGAGCCGCGTGGGCAATGACAGCTTTGGCCATTTCGTTCTCGACTCGCTGAAAAAAGAGGGCATTGATGCCGCAGGCGTCACGCTCGATGGACGCTTCCCGACGGGCTTTCAGCTGAAATCTAAAGTTGAAAATGGAACCGATCCCATCGTGGAGTATTTCCGCAAAGGCTCAGCGGCAAGCCATCTCTCCGTGGATGATTATCACGCCGCGTATTTCTCCTCCGCGCGCCACCTGCACCTGAGCGGCGTGGCGGCGGCGCTCTCGGCCAGCTCGTACGATTTACTCGATCACGCGGCTTCGGCAATGAAAGCGCAGGGCAAAACCATCTCCTTTGATCCGAACCTGCGCCCGGTGCTGTGGAAAAGCGAAGCGGAGATGGCTGAGAAACTCAACCGACTGGCGTTTCAGGCGGACTGGGTTCTGCCGGGCATAAAAGAGGGAATGATCCTCACTGGCGAAAGCACGCCCGAAGGCATTGCTGATTTTTACCTCAACAGAGGGGTAAAAGCCGTGGTGCTGAAAACCGGTGCCGACGGCGCATGGTTTAAAACTGCCGACGGTGAGCAAGGCGCTGTCGCTGCGGTAAAAGTCGACAACGTGGTCGATACCGTGGGCGCGGGCGATGGGTTTGCCGTCGGGGTCATCAGCGCCCTGCTGGAGGGCAAACCGCTGTCGCAGGCCGTGGCGCGAGGCAACAAAATTGGTTCGCTGGCGATTCAGGTGCAGGGCGACAGCGAAGGATTACCAACACGAGCAGAGCTCGGCGTCTAAATTCCCTCTCCCCGTGAGAGAGGACCAGGGTGAGGGCAGCAATCCGCACCAGATAATTAAGCCACCGTGTACCCTACAGACAACGGCGGCAACAACCTCAACAACAGAGGCAAGCCTATGAACAGTTCGACCAATGCAGTAAAACGCTGGTGGTACATCATGCCAATCGTGTTTATCACGTACAGCCTGGCGTACCTGGATCGTGCCAACTTCAGTTTCGCATCCGCCGCCGGGATCAACGAAGACCTCGGGATCACCAAAGGGGTCTCGTCCCTGCTGGGCGCCCTCTTCTTCCTGGGTTATTTCTTCTTCCAGATCCCCGGCGCGATTTACGCTGAACGCCGCAGCGTGCGAAAGCTCATTTTCATCTGCCTGATCTTATGGGGTGCCTGTGCGTCGCTTACTGGCGTGGTGAATAACATTCCTGCTCTGGCGGCTATTCGCTTTATTCTCGGCGTGGTTGAGGCGGCCGTCATGCCAGCAATGCTGATTTACATCAGCAACTGGTTCACAAAATCGGAGCGTTCACGTGCTAATACGTTCCTGATACTCGGTAACCCGGTCACCGTGCTGTGGATGTCGGTGGTTTCCGGCTATCTGATCCAGTCCTTCGGCTGGCGCGAGATGTTCATCATCGAAGGCGTTCCCGCGATTATCTGGGCCTTCTGCTGGTGGGTGTTGGTGAAAGATAAGCCAGCCCAGGCGAAATGGCTTTCTGAAGACGAAAAAGCCGCACTCCAGGCGCAGCTGGATAAAGAGCAGCAGGGGCTTAAAGCGGTGCGTAACTACGGCGAAGCCTTCCGCTCCCGGAACGTTATTCTGCTGTGTGCACAGTATTTTACCTGGAGTATTGGCGTGTACGGCTTTGTGCTGTGGCTACCGTCGATTATCCGCAGCGGCGGTGAAAACCTTGGCATGGTGGAAGTGGGCTGGCTGTCATCGGTGCCTTACCTGGCTGCGACCATCGCGATGATTATCGTCTCCTGGGCATCGGACAAGCTGCAAAACCGTAAGCTGTTCGTCTGGCCACTGCTGCTGATCGCTGCTTTTGCCTTCATTGGCTCCTGGGCCGTAGGCGCAAACCACTTCTGGGCTTCGTATACGCTGCTGGTGATTGCGGGTGCGGCCATGTATGCCCCGTATGGTCCGTTCTTTGCCATCATCCCGGAAATGCTGCCGCGTAACGTCGCAGGGGGCGCGATGGCGTTGATCAACAGTATGGGTGCGCTGGGTTCGTTCTTTGGCTCGTGGTTTGTGGGCTATCTTAACGGTGCCACCGGCAGCCCGTCGGCCTCTTACATCTTTATGGGGGTGGCGCTTTTTGCCTCGGTATGGCTTACTCTGATTGTTAAGCCTGCTAATAATCAACAGCTACCCGTCGGCGCACGCCACGCCTGAATCCTTTTAAAATCAACGGAGATTAGCATGAAGCCGTCCGTCATTTTGTACAAAGTACTGCCTGAAGATCTGCAAAAACGCCTGGAGGAACACTTTACCGTTACCCGGGTAAAGAACCTCAGCCCGGAAACCGTGGCACAGCACGCCGACGCGTTTGCCAGCGCCGAGGGCCTGCTGGGTTCGAGCGAAAAGGTGGATGCAGCGCTGCTGGAGAAAATGCCGAAGCTTCGTGCTACCTCAACCGTTTCGGTGGGATACGACAATTTCGACGTGGATGCGCTAAACGCGCGCAACATCCTGCTGATGCACACGCCCCATGCCCTGACGGAAACCGTCGCCGACACGCTGATGGCGCTGGTGCTTAGCACCGCCCGTCGTGTAGTGGAAGTGGCCGAGCGCGTGAAAGCGGGCGAATGGACCAAAAGCATTGGCCCGGACTGGTTCGGCGTGGACGTTCATGGCAAAACGCTGGGGATTGTTGGGATGGGCCGTATCGGTCTGGCGCTGGCACAGCGCGCGCATTTTGGCTTCAACATGCCCATTCTGTATAACGCGCGCCGTCACCACAGTGAAGCTGAAGAACGTTTCAACGCCCTTTATTGCGAGCTTGATACGCTGTTGCGGGAAGCCGACTTTGTCTGCCTGATCCTGCCGCTGACGGATGAAACGCGTCATCTCATCGGCAAAGCGGCGTTTGAAAAGATGAAGAAATCGGCCATTTTCATCAACGCGGGTCGTGGTCCGGTGGTCGATGAGAAGGCGCTGATTGAGGCACTGCAAAACGGTGAGATCCACGCCGCTGGTCTGGACGTGTTTGAACAGGAGCCGCTGCCGGTGGATTCTCCGCTACTGACCATGCCGAACGTTGTCGCCCTGCCCCACATCGGCTCTGCGACTCATGAAACACGCTACAACATGGCGGCGACCGCCGTGGATAACCTGATTGCCGCGCTCGGCGGTAAAGTGGATAAGAACTGCGTTAACCCGCAGATACAACAGTAGAAACGAAAAAACCCGCCAGAAGGCGGGTTTTTGAATTTAGTGCTACTGGGCTGGAAGCTTACAGGCTTACAACGTTACCAGCTGCTGGGCCTTTAGCGCCGCTTTCGATGGTGAAGGAAACTTTCTGACCTTCATCCAGAGATTTGTAGCCATCGTTCTGGATAGCAGAGAAGTGTACGAACACGTCTTTAGAGCCATCGTCAGGAGTGATGAAGCCGAAACCTTTATCAGCGTTGAACCATTTTACCAGACCAGTCATTTTAGCAGACATAGAAATTACCTTATTAACAAATATATTGTGCCTTCCGGCTTGATGGATTGCGTTACAGATTTTTAAGCGATGAAGGAAGGGTCACTACGAAGGGTATCTATGGATAACAATCTGGACTGCTTTACTAAACTGCTTTAGGTCTGTGTAACAAACCGACGAACATAGTTATACCGATGTGGTAGATGAATGACAAGCGTTATTTTCATCAAGCATAAAAAAAACCCCGCCGAAGCGGGGGTTTTTCTTATTCCGTAGCAGCGACCGCTGCGCTCCAGGCCTGGCTAAAGGCCTGATGCTGGGACGCGAGCGGACCGATCAGCGCGTTATACTGGCTCGCCTGCTGGGAGGTCGGGAACTGGATACCGTTAGAGACAAAGCTCACCTGCGTACCTTGTTCACTAATAAAGTCACCCACCTGGACCAACTGCTGAGTAAAGACCTGCGCCGCCGGGATCAGCGGTTGCAAAGCGTTTGACGGCTTGGTCACGACTTTCTCATACACCTGGTCATAGACCGGTTTAAGATCCTCGCCCTGCTTCAACGCGGAACGCGACGCATCAGCCTGCATTTTGGCATTTTGCAGCTGCTGGCTCAGTACCCCAAGCGCGCCATTTGACTGGCGTAGCGGTTCGCGCTGGGTCATATAATCCTGTGGAACACGGATGGCATTCACGCTATCCACTACCGGGCGAAGACCGGAATCCATCGCCTGGCTTACCTGCTGTGAATAGCCATACAAAATGGCGTAATCCGACACGAATGGACCAAACTGTTTTTTCTGATCCGCAGTCAGCGTTGGTAAACGCTCGCCGCTACGCATCACTGTATTCTGTAGAAAATCGATAAACGCTTTGCGCTGATCGCCTTCTTTATCGAAACACCCACTCAGGCTAACAACCATCAATAACGCCGCAATAGGCGCAAACCAGCGAGAGCAGGACTTTCCTGTCGCCATTTTATTACTCCTTTCACCCAAAAAGCGCACACCGGCACACGCGTGCCCAACGCTGACAAGGATAGTCCAGGTCAGCCTTGCAAGATAGAGTTTTCATGCAAAACGGGTATTCCCGTTTTTGTACTGACTATTTACAAAAAAATACCTGTGCATCCCTACATATGACTAATCAGGTAATTAGCATAACTATCCATATAGCTGAAACGTGTAAAGCGATCGTTATCGCACAATTAATCACAGCCGTGACGATCCTGTGTCTGGTTTAGGGACTATTCTTAACAGGCTCTCTGATGTTCATGATCCCGATGTGTGATTTATGAGGAGTTCTCAATGGAATTAAAAGATCCTGAGTTTGAGCTGCTGAGCAGCCTGGAACAGATTATTTTTAAAGATGTACCGCCGACGGTTACCCTGAATCAAAAGTCCAATCCTTTTAGTGAATTTGAGCGTTTACGCAAAGGATCGGGCCTGAAAACAGATGAATTCGCAAGAGCGATGGGTGTCAGCGTAGCAATGGTGCTGGAGTGGGAGTCAAAACGTGAAAAACCTACCCCAGCCGAGCTAAAGCTGATGCGCCTGATCCAGGCAAACCCTGACCTTCGCAAGCAGTTAGCCTGATAAAGTTTGTTTGCCCCCGCCCTTGCGGGGGCTTGTGTTTACAGGCTTTCACATCGCCATCCCGTCTCTTCCCACACCAGTTCATGCGTCAGCTTCAGCCCTGCCAGAAAAGCTTCATCGTGCGACACCACCAGCAGCGCGCCGGGATAATCGGCCAGGGCCGCTTCAATGGCCTGAACAGAGGCCAGATCGAGGTGGTTGGTCGGCTCATCCAGAAGCAACAGCTGCGTTGCCGCTTCACGCCACAATACGCAGGCCAGCGCGGCCTTCAGGCGCTCGCCGCCACTCAGTTCGGCCAGTGGTAGTGTCACTTTCTCTGCGCCCAGTTGAAGCTGCGCTAAACGGGTACGCAGCGCCCCCTCTTCGAGCGGCGTATTGCCCAGGCTAAGGTGAGTCATCACCGACTGCGACAGATCCAGCCGGGAAAGATGCTGATCGAGATAAGCACACCTGACAGAGACCTTACAGGTTCCCGTAACAGGGGCGGTTTCGCCCAACATCACTTTCAACAGCGTGGATTTTCCACAGCCGTTCGGCCCGCGTAGCGCCACGCGCATCGGGCCATCCATTCGCCAGTTTATCGGTGGGACAGGCACGTGCGGAAGCACCAGTTCTTCCAGCACCAGCACCTGTTTCCCTTCCGGGATTTCACTGCCCGGCAGGGTAAACATCACCGCAATATCCTCTTCAACCCGCTCGCGTGCCTGGTTGACCGCAGCGTTCAAAGCATGGTTTTGATCGCTATGCTGTTTTTTCCAGGAACCAATACGCTCTTTCGCCGCCCCTTTGTATTTGACCCGTTCAAACGAGGCGATGTTAAGGCTGTCGACCGTGCGAAGCGTTTTGGCTGAACGCCGCAGGCTGTCGTCATGCTCTTTATGCATACGGGCGCGGGTACGCTTGCGCTCGGTGGCAGCATGCTCCAGCGCGGCGCGGGCAGCCAGCTGTTCAGCATCACGCTGGGTTCGATAGTCAGCATAATTCCCACCGTAGCTGCGCAAGCCCAACGCGCTCAGTTCAAGGATTCGCGGTACCTGGGCCAGCAACTCACGGTCGTGAGAGGCCACCAGCACCCCGCCCTGATACCTGGAAAGCTGCTCGTAGAACCACTTGCGGCCTTGCCTGTCGAGGTGGTTGGTCGGTTCGTCCAGCAGCAGGTAGTCAGCATCCGCGGTGAATGCGCTGCACAGCAAGGCACGAATGCGCTCGCCACCGCTCAACTCTGCCGCGCGTTTACTCGGGTCAAAAGGTGGAAGTTTTGCAGCGATAAAAGCCTGGCTCAGCCGTTCAGCCAGATCCCAATAACCGTCGAGCGTGTCGAGATCGTCGGGTTCATAATGACCGCTGTCGATGCGCGTGCGCGCCGCAAAGATCGCATCGTAACCAAGCAGTTCGGCAAGCGTGGTATCCGCAGAAATATCCTGCTGCTGCGCCACGTAGACGTGTGTACCAAAGCGTTCAATATGACCGCTGGCGGGTTCATCAACCCCTGCCAGCAGACGCAGCAGCCGTGTTTTGCCGCTGCCGTTTCGGCCAACCAGTGCGCACACTGACGCATCCAGAGAAAGATTCAGTGGACCATAAAGGATATCGCCCGTCGCAAACTGACAGGTGACCTGATGCAAAATAAAAGAGGGGGACTGCGCAAAATGAGCCATAAGCACTCCTGAATGAAATCAAAACATCCCCTGCGGACGCGATGCGTTGAGCAAGGATCGAAATTCATCAGTCGTGTTTGTTCATTTTTGGGGGGCGCTCCTGAGGGCGAAATTTAACGGGAACAAGAATAACGGCAATGCGCCGCCCATTTCAAGGTTAAATTTTCACCAGGCTATTGCCCGAGCATAAAAAACCCGCCGAAGCGGGTCTCTCAATCAGATAAACGCAAACGCATCGCCAAACAGACGATCTTCCCGCGCGTCACGCTCGTTGCAGAACAGGTCGCGGGCAATTTTTGCCATTTCAAAGCGACCGGCAATGTAGATATCGTGCCCGGCCAGCGTCCCGTGATCCTGCAATACCGCAGTCAGCACCGTACCGCTGCGCCCGCGCCAGCCCTCTTCCGGCTGCTCGACAACCGGCTCAATGCGCAGGTTTGGATGATTTACGCTCAGCGCCTCCAGCTCAGACAGATCGTAAAGGTGCTTCTCTTCACGGCCGCCCCAGTAGATGGTGATATCGCGATTTGGATTACGCGCCAGCGCCGTCAGCAGAATAGAGCGGACATAGGAGAAGCCCGTGCCACCGGCAATCAGGATCAGCGGACGGTCTTCGTCTTCACGCAGCCAGGCCTCTCCATGAGGAATATCGACCACGATTTCACGCTCTTTCAGGATGCGGTCCATCACGGCCATCGCGTACAGGTTAAGCTCAGACGCACCAATATGCAGCTCAATAAATTCCTTCTCTGCTGGCGTTGAGGCCATAGAGAAAGGACGCTTATCACGCTCGTCCATCACGACCATCAGGTACTGACCGGCACGGAATGAGAATGCCGCTTCAGGAACCAAACGGACGCGATATACGGTGTCGGTAATAGCATCTACCGACGTCACTTTACAGCTTAAGGTTGTCATTCGCTCTCTCTGTCGGGAAGTCTATAGGGCTAAACGGTCTTATTCTGCCTTACCGTTATTCATTATGGCCAGCTCGTCCCAGATCGCGTCAATTCGCGCGGTCACGGCAGGATCTTTTTCGATCGGGCGACCCCATTCACGGTCGGTTTCGCCAGGCCATTTGTTCGTGGCATCCAGTCCCATTTTTGAGCCAAGTCCGGAAACCGGCGAGGCAAAATCCAGGTAATCAATCGGCGTGTTTTCCACTAACACCGTATCACGCGCTGGATCCATACGCGTGGTGATGGCCCAGATAACGTCATTCCAGTCGCGGGCATTGACGTCATCATCGCAGACAATCACAAACTTGGTATACATAAACTGGCGCAGGAAAGACCATACGCCCATCATCACGCGCTTAGCGTGACCGGCATACTGCTTCTTCATCGTCACCACCGCCAGGCGATACGAACACCCTTCCGGCGGCAGATAAAAATCAACGATTTCCGGGAACTGCTTTTGCAGGATCGGCACGAACACTTCGTTCAGCGCCACGCCCAGTACCGCCGGTTCGTCGGGTGGACGGCCGGTATAGGTGGAGTGATAGATGGCATCTTCACGCTGGGTAATGTGGGTGACGGTGAACACCGGAAAGTTATCCACTTCGTTGTAATAGCCGGTGTGGTCGCCGTACGGCCCTTCGGGTGCCAGCTCGCCCTGTTCAATGTAACCTTCCAGCACAATCTCTGCGCTGGCCGGTACTTCCAGGTCATTGGAGATGCACTTCACCACTTCGGTTTTGGTGCCGCGCAGCAGCCCTGCAAAGGCATATTCAGACAGCGTATCAGGAACAGGCGTCACCGCGCCCAGGATGGTTGCCGGATCGGCACCCAGCGCGACGGAAACCGGGAAGCGTTCGCCCGGATGGGCCGCGCACCACTCCTGGAAATCCAGCGCCCCGCCGCGATGGGACAACCAGCGCATGATGAGCTTGTTTTTGCCAATCAGCTGCTGGCGGTAAATGCCGAGGTTTTGACGCTCTTTATGCGGCCCACGCGTCACGGTGAGGCCCCAGGTGATCAGCGGTGCGGCATCTTCAGGCCAGCACTGCATGATGGGAATTTTGGTCAGATCCACCGCATCGCCTTCCAGCACTTTTTGCTGGCACGGCGCACCGCGCAGGCGTTTGGTGGGCATATTCAACACCTGCTTAAACTGCGGCAGTTTGTCGAACAGGTCTCGGAACCCTTTTGGCGGCTCCGGCTCTTTCAGAAAGGCCAGCAGTTTGCCCACTTCACGTAACGCCGTGACATCTTCCTGCCCCATCCCCAGCGCCACGCGGCGAGGTGTGCCAAACAGGTTGCACAGCACCGGCATGGTGTAGCCTTTTGGGTTTTCAAACAGCAACGCCGGGCCGCCCGCGCGCAGGGTGCGGTCAGCGATTTCTGTCATTTCCAGATACGGATCAACAGGAAGCGTAATGCGTTTGAGTTCGCCCTGCTTTTCCAGCAGCGCCAGGAAGTCGCGTAGATCGTGGTATTTCATGCAGTTAATCATGGCCTCTCTGTAAGCGCTTCATTATACGGCGTAAGACCGCGTGATGCTGTAATTTTGTTAAATTAGCGTGAACTTCCACGACTTACTCTCTTTTTCGCCATTATAATCACCTTAGCGATCCCGCCAGGGTTTTGGTATGCTTGCGCCCCGAACAATGGGAAGAGTGATTATGCAGGCCTGGTATTTACTGTATTGCAAACGCGGGCAACTTCAGCGCGCGCAGGAACATCTTGAACGTCAGTCTGTTAACTGCCTGACACCCGTGATCACGCTTGAAAAAATGCAGCGTGGAAGACGCACGACCGTCAGTGAGCCTCTGTTCCCGAATTACCTGTTCGTCGAATTCGACCCCGAAGTGATCCACACCACGACGATCAGTGCCACGCGCGGCGTCAGCCATTTTGTGCGTTTTGGCGCCCATCCGGCAAGAGTACCGTCATCGGTTATTCATCAGCTTTCTGTCTACCAGCAGCCTGAAGATATTACCGATCCGGAAACCCCTTATGCCGGCGACAGCGTGGTGATCACCGAAGGCGCCTTTGAAGGCTTACAGGCCATCTTCGCTGAGCCGGACGGTGAAGCGCGCTCCATGCTGCTGCTCAACCTGCTGAACAAAGAGGTGTTGCAGAGCGTGAAAAACACCGATTTCCGCAAAGTTTAGAACTGCACGCCGAACAGACGACGCACGTTATCATCGGTTTGTGCTGCCAGCCACTGCGCATCTTCTCCCCGCCAGTGCGCCACTCGCTCAGCAATATGCCCCAGGTAGGCCGGTTCATTACGTCGTGATGGCGGTTTGGGCTGCATATCACGGGGCAACAGATACGGCGCATCCGTTTCCAGCAGCAAACGATCGGCCGGGATAACGGGTAACAGCTCACGCAGTTCCAGCCCACGACGCTCATCGCAGACCCAGCCCGTGATACCCAAATAAAGCCCGCGGTTCAGGCAATCCAGCGCTTCCTGACGGGAGCCCGTAAAGCAGTGCAACACCGCGCCCGGCAGTTTCTCCAGCCAGGGTTCCAGTAGCGCCATAAAACGTTCATGCGCATCGCGACAGTGCATAAACACCGGCATCTCCAGCTCTGCTGCCAGCGCGAGCTGGGCGGTAAATGCCTTCTCCTGCTCTTCAGGCGTCGAGAAGTTACGGTTGAAATCAAGCCCGCATTCGCCAATGGCAACCACTTCTGGCGTAGCCGCCAGACGATGAAGCGCCTCAGTGCTTTCATGCGTCCACTGGCTGCTGTCATGAGGATGCACGCCTGCGGTGGACCAGCAGTGTTGATAGCGTTGCGCCATCTGCCGTGCCTGCTCACTCTCATGCAGATTCGTTCCCGTCAGTAGCAGCCCACCCACGCCGGCGGCAAAGGCGCGCGCCACCACCTCATCGTGGTCTTTCGCAAACTGGGAGCTAGTGAGGTTAAGCCCGATATCAAACATACGTATCCCCATATGACAACCGCCCTGACGGGCGGTTGGTTTTATTCTTTCGTGGTCTCTTCAGACGGCTCGTCTTCTTCGTCCCGGGTACGCCCCTTTCCGACGTAGAAACGAGCGAAGAATACGCCGACTTCAAACAGGCAGTACATCGGTATCGCCAGTAAGGTTTGCGAGAAGACGTCCGGTGGCGTTAACAGCATACCTACAACAAATGCCCCCACAAGGATGTACGGGCGCTTCTTACGCAGATCGTCAGGCGTGGTCACCCCTACCCAGCAGAGCAGGACAATCGCTACGGGCACCTCGAAGGCGACACCAAAGGCCATAAACAGCGCCATGACGAAGCTGAGGTAGCTGGCGATGTCCGTCGACACCTGCACCCCTTCCGGCGCGGTATGCGTCAGGAAGCCGAAGGCCAGCGGGAAGACAACGAAGTAGGCGAACGCCATGCCGATGTAAAACAGCAGCGAACTGGACACCAGCAGCGGAATAACCAGCTTGCGTTCATGCCTGTACAGCGCGGGCGCCACAAATGCCCAGACCTGATACAAAATGACCGGTGCAGATGCAATCAACGATACCCAGAAGGTCAGCTTGATGGGGGTAAAGAACGGTGAAGCAACGTCCGTTGCAATCATCGTCGCGCCCAGCGGCATCTGTTTAATCAGCGGCGCGGAAACCACCTGATAGATATCGTTGGCGAAATAGACCAGACATAAAAAAATGAGGAAAACCGCAATAATGCAGTTTAACAGGCGCTTACGCAGCTCAATGAGGTGCGCAATCAGCGGTTGAGTATCATCTACTGCCATGTTTACGCTTTATCACTCGACGAGGGGGATGATTCGGAAACAGGCGCGGCGGGTTTTACCTCAGCCGTTTTGACCACGGGCTCTTCCGGCGGCACCTGCTTTTTCACTTCGGGCTCCTGCGGCGATTGCTCTGGCGAAGCGGCCTGATGCTCCGCGCTGGAAGGCGTCACACCCTCGCGCTGCTCTTCGCTGCCCTTCACCACCGGATTATGGATGGTGTTTGCTTCATCGCTCGCCTTCTCAGGATCGTTAATGCTGTATGAGCGCTTCATGGATTCAGCCGCTTCGCGTAACTCATCCATTGATGCTTTCAGCTCCGGCGTCAGGTTATCCATGCTCGCCTTTTCAACCTTTTTCAGGCTGTCCTGAAATTCCTGAAGCTTCAGCTCCTGTGCCAGCTCGTTCTGCACGGTAGTTGCCAGCGAGCGAAGTGCCCGCACCCAGCCCACGACGGTTTTCACCGCAACGGGTAAACGCTGCGGCCCCAACACAATCAGACCAATCACAAAGACCAGCAGTAACTCACCAAAACCAATGTCGAACACGAATTACACCTGCTCTTTATCGTGACGTTTAGCCTCTTCCTTTTTGGCTTCGTCCTGCTTATCGGCGATGGATTTAGCGGTAAAATCAGCATCCTGACTGGTTTTTTCCTGCTTATTCTCATCATCGCTCATGGCTTTCTTGAAGCCTTTGATTGACGCGCCCAGGTCGGAACCAATCGATCCGAGTTTTTTCGTGCCAAACAGCAGCACAACGATGACGGCAATGATCACTAACTGCCAGATACTGATACCACCCATGCGTGTTCCCCAGTGATAGATGATTAATTAGTCAGATCGCATTATACGTATGCAATCTCTCGATAGCGACGCTAATTCAGCGCGTTTTTCGCCAGCCAGCAAGCCAGACAACCACACCGGCAGCCATAATCCAGGCTGGCATCATTTCCCAGTCCGGACGATTGATCAACAGCAACGTGCCGCTTATCAGCAGCGTCGCGCCAATTCCGAAGAGATAGCGGGACTGCCCCTGACGCACGCGACTGGATTGAAGCTCGTGCGCGATTTTATCCATGCTGTGCTGAAGGTTCTTGCTCTGACGCAAACTGTCGTAAACCAGTTCAGGAATTTCAGGCATTTTTTCAATCCAGAACGGGCCTTTCTCTTTAAGCGAGCGAACCAGGGCTGGAATACCGACCTGATCCTTAATCCAGGATTCGAGGAACGGTTTCGCGGTTTTCCACAAGTCTAACTGAGGATAGAGCTGGCGGCCTACGCCCTCAACGTAAAGTAATGTTTTCTGAAGTAAAACTAATTGTGGCTGCACTTCCATATTGAAACGGCGTGCGGTGTTGAACAGGTTGAGCAGGACGTGTCCGAAAGAGATCTCCGAGAGCGGCTTTTCAAAAATCGGCTCACAGACGGTGCGGATCGCAAATTCAAACTCTTCCACGTTGGTATCTGGCGGAACCCAGCCTGAATCCACGTGCAGCTCGGCCACCTTACGGTAGTCGCGATTGAAGAAAGCGATAAAGTTCTCGGCGAGATAACGCTTATCCTCTTTATTCAGCGAGCCGACAATACCGCAGTCGATGCCGATGTATTTAGGATCTTCCGGGTGCTCATAGCTGACAAAAATGTTGCCCGGATGCATGTCAGCATGGAAGAAGCTGTCGCGGAAAACCTGAGTAAAGAAGACCTGCACGCCACGTTCGGCCAGCAACTTCATATTGGTGCCCTGTTTTTCCAGCGCCGTCACGTCCGAGACCGGAATACCGTAGATACGTTCCATCACCATCATGTTCTGACTGCAATAGTCAGAATAGACTTCAGGAACATACAGCATCGGGCTGTCTTCAAAGTTTCGACGCAGCTGAATGGCGTTCGCCGATTCACGCAGCAGGTTAAGCTCATCAATCAGCGTTTTTTCGTATTCCCGTACCACTTCCAGCGGACGCAGACGGCGGCCATCCGGCAACAGACGCGGCACCCAGCGAGCCAGGCGATAAATCAGCTTCATGTCTGCTTTGATAACCGGCAGGATATCCGGACGAATCACTTTAATGACCACCTCTTTGCCATTTTCCTTCAGGCGCGCAGTATGAACCTGCGCAATAGAGGCAGAGGCCAGAGGCTGAATATCGAAATCATCAAACCAGGTCTCGATGGGGATATTGCCCATCGCTTCTTCGATTTGTTTCTTCGCTCTCTCTCCGTCAAACGGAGCGACGCGATCCTGCAATAGTGCGAGCTGATCGGCAATCTGCGGTGGAAAAAGGTCGCGACGTGTTGAGAGCATCTGCCCAAACTTGATCCAGACCGGTCCCAGCTCCTGCAACGCAAGACGCAGGCGTGCGCCCAGCTCCTGATCCTTATGGCGATTCGGCATCCAGAACAGCGTGCGACGCCAAAGCCGAAGCGGCAGAGTGATACGCATTCTGGGGATAAGCTCGTCGAGCCCGTAGCTCAAAAAGGTGCGAACGATAAAATAGAGGCGCCGAATTTCACCAGGCGTCATTTGCCCTCCAGTTTTTCCAGCCGTTTGGTTAACGCATCAACTGCGCGCTCAACTGCCGCGGTCTCTTCTGCAAACCAGACGACTTCTAAAGGCCCCGGCGCCATACGCCACTCTTCGGTCAGCACCTCGGCAGCATAGCGCTGTTGACGGAGCAGACCTTTACGCAGGAAAGCGGAACCCGTGCGCAGCGTTTTGCTTATCCCTTCAGCCGCGATGTCGCCGATATAGGGCGCCAGCAGTTCCGCCGGGTCGAATTCAGCCTGATCGCTGAGTGCAACGAAGTTCTGTACCACCTGAATATCGCCTTCGACCTCCAGCTCACCGCTGCGAATAAGCGCCGTCATCTGCTGACGGTCACGCAGTTTTGGTAAGACGCTCATGTGCGTAATTACCGAGCAATCAGCTTCGCCTTCCCACTCCCCCAGAACGTCAAGCTGACGTTCGCTGAAGACCAGCACAAGCGGCGTCGAGAACTCCTTTAACACGATGCGCAGCACCTTTCCGTTAAGCCGCTGACGTGCGGTTTTCAGCGCCGGAGCGCGATACAGAAAGGCATTCAGTACATTCTCGATGCCTGCGGTGACTAAGGGTTTAATGGGCACGGGAAACCTCCACTCAGAACTTGTAACCACGATGCAGCGCGACGACACCCGCCGTCATATTGAAGTATTCCACGTTTTCAAACTCGGCATCCTGCATCATCGCTTTCAGCGTGTCCTGATCCGGGTGCATTCGGATGGATTCGGCCAGATAACGGTAACTTTCTGCATCGTTTGCCACCAGCTCGCCGATGCGCGGCAAAACGTGGAAGGAATAGGCATCGTAAGCTTTGCTCAGCGGGTCGATAATCGGTTTAGAAAACTCGAGAACCAGCAGTCGGCCGCCCGGCTTCAGCACGCGGTACATGGAGCGCAGCGCTTTATCTTTATCGGTCACGTTACGCAGACCGAAAGAGATGGTGATGCAGTCGAACGTATTATCCGGGAACGGCAGCGCTTCGGCGTTGGCCTGAACATATTCAACGTTGCCTACCACGCCGATGTTACGCAGCTTTTCGCGTCCCATTTTCAGCATGGAGTCGTTGATATCCGCCAGCACCACGCGGCCGGTTTCGCCAACCAGACGGGAGAATTTAGCGGTCAGATCCCCTGTGCCTCCGGCTAAATCCAGCACCGTTTGTCCACGGCGCACGCCGCTGCAATCAATAGTGAAGCGCTTCCACAAGCGATGAATGCCGAATGACATCAAATCATTCATCACATCGTACTTCGCCGCCACGGAATGAAATACGTGGGCCACCATGTCAGCTTTCTGCGCTTTGGCGACAGTCTGAAAGCCAAAGTGCGTTGTGTCTTGTGAATCGTCAACCATCTCAGAGCCTGCTAATCAGTCAAATGTTCGTGAAGTGTAACAGATTGGGCGCATTTGCCCTACGTTTCAACCACCGTGAAAGAAACGTGCCGGCTGCGCTTCGGGGGATAAACTCGCCGCTAAACCGTTGTCTTCATTGCGGCTATTTTGCTCACCGTCGCCTTCACGCAGACGAAACTCTTCGTCCTGAGCGGTAGCCTGCTCCACCAGTTCCGGATTAATCTCGCGTTTAACTTCCACCCCCAGGCTGCGAAACGCCTCCGCCTGCGCCAGCAAATTGCCACGCCCGGAGGAGAGTTTTTTCATCGCCTGCCGGTAGTTATCCTGCGCGCGATCCAGGCTTTGCCCCACCGAGGACATATCGTCCACAAACAGCCGCATTTTGTCGTACAGCTTGCTGGCGCGATCGGCAATCTGCTGCGCGTTACGGCTTTGGTGCTCATAACGCCACAGGTTGGCAATGGTGCGTAACGCCACCAGCAGCGTGGTGGGGCTGACCAGCATAATGTTATTTTTCAGCGCTTCGGTGATCAGTTCGGGCTGTCTGTCGAGCGCCAGCAGGAAGGCTGGCTCAACCGGAATGAACATCAGCACATAATCCAGCGATCGCAGCCCCGGCAACTGCTGATAATCTTTTCTGCCCAGCAGACGGATATGGTTACGCACGGAGGCGATGTGCTCCTGCAACGCTGTTTCGCGGGTGTAGTCATCTTCCGCGTTGAAGTAGCGCTCATAGGCCACCAGCGTCATTTTGGCGTCGATAACCACATCTTTGCCCTGTGGCAGACGAACAATGACATCCGGCTGCATCCGCGAGCGCGCATCGTTTTCAATGCTGACCTGCGTTTCGTATTCGTATCCTTCGCGCAGGCCAGAGGCCTCCAGCACGCGCGTCATGACCACTTCGCCCCAGTTTCCCTGCGCTTTGTTATCACCTTTCAGTGCGCGCGTCAGGTTAACCGCCTCCTGCGCCATCTGCGCATTCAGCTGCTGGAGATTACGAATTTCATGCGCCAGCGTGTGGCGCTCGCGGGCCTCCTGACCAAAGCTGTCCTGCACCTGACGGCGAAAGCCGTCCAGCTGTTCACGCAGCGGCGTCAGCAGGCTGTTCAGGCTCTGACGGTTCTGCTCATCCACGCGGCGATTGCTGTGCTCAAAAATGCGGTTCGCGAGGTTCTCAAACTGCTCGCTAAGACGCTGCTCGCTGTTGATCATCTGACGGATTTTGTCTTCGGCGTGCAGTTGGGTGGACTCAAGGCGGGTGGTCACTTCCCGGAGATCGGCCTCCAGCGAGGTGTTAATGTCGCGCAGATTGCGCAGTTCGTTATTGAGCAGTTCACACTCATCGCGCCAGTGGTCACTCAGCGCAAGCTGTTGTTTCGTCGCGCTGAGTTCGGCGACGATCTCTTCGCGCTCTGCCAGCTGATCGGCTTTCTGCTGCGCATGCTGGTAGCCGCAAATGAGCCAGCCAATCCCCACGCTCACCAGCGCAACTACCGCATAAACCAGGATTGAAATATCCACAATGCCCCCTGCATCCACGTCTAACCCGCACAAAATAGAATTGTGCTGTATGAACGTCCAGTTTGAAAGGGTTTTCCTGCGAGGCGTTACGCAAAAAGAAAAGGCCGAGCATGTCGGCCTTTTAGCACTGAAGAGAGAATTAGATCAGGCGGCGCGCCGCTTCAACCACGATTTTCACCGCATGGCTTTCAGTCTGCTTCATGGTTTCAGCGTTCGGGATCTCCTGTTGGGTACGGTTGACGATAACGCCCGCCACCATACCGGCACGCAGACCCTGGCTCGCGCACATGGTCAGCAGCGTCGCAGATTCCATTTCGTAGTTCATGACGCCCATCGACTGCCACTCTTCCATGGAGCCTTTGAAACGGCTCACCACGCGACCAGAGAAGGTGTCGTAACGCTCCTGGCCCGGGTAGAAGGTATCGGAAGAGGCAGTTACGCCCACGTGGGTGGTGGCGCCCACGGATTTCGCGGCTTCAACCAGCGCGGTGGTGCATTCGAAATCAGCCACTGCCGGGAATTCCATCGGTGCAAAGTGCAGGCTTGCCCCGTCCAGACGCACGGATGCGGTGGTAACCAGCACGTCGCCCACGTTGATGTGCGGCTGAATGGCGCCTGTGGTGCCGATGCGCAGGAAAGTACGAATGCCCAGCTGCGCCAGCTCTTCAACGGCGATAGAGGTAGACGGGCCACCAATACCGGTAGAGCACACGATCACCGCTTTACCGTCCAGCTCTGCGCGCCAGGTGGTGAATTCGCGATGCGCTGCCAGCTTAACCGGCTTATCCATCAGCGCGGCGATCTTTTCCACACGCTCTGGATCGCCAGGGACGATAGCAAGCGTAGCCCCTTGTAAATCGTTTTTAGTGAGGCCGAGATGAAAAACATCAGACTTAGACATAGGTGACTCCTCTGTGGGTCGGTTTGTCAGAAGAAGTAAAACGGTACTTTACAGAAGCAATGTGCATTATTTCGTGACACACCTCACCATGAATGAAAATGATTGCAGTTAATTTCCATAAAATGGTGATTCACATCACATTAACAAGTTATATCGCCGGGTGCTGCACAAAAGATAGACGCTATAAGGCACTGTGGGTTGTTAACCTGGTGTCTATATTTATCTTTGCGCTAATCCATTCATTGGTACGGAGAATGCCATGACTGAAAAAACCGGTTTTGCACCTGCTGCGGCCCCGCACGCTTCAACCATCGTCTCAACCCCTGAAGAAGCCATTACCGCAGGCGAGACCTCCATTCCCTCCCAGGGAGAGAACATGCCAGCGTACCACGCGCGGCCAAAATCTGCCGATGGCCCGCTGCCCATCGTGATCGTGGTGCAGGAAATATTTGGCGTTCATGAACATATTCGCGACCTCTGCCGCCGTCTGGCGCTGGAAGGTTACCTGGCCGTTGCGCCGGAACTCTATTTCCGTCAGGGCGATCCGAATGATTACAGCGACATCCCGACGCTGTTCAGCAACCTGGTCAGCAAAGTGCCGGACGCGCAGGTACTGGCCGATCTCGACCACGTTGCCAGCTGGGCGGCGCGCAACGGTGGCGACCCGCACCGTCTGATGGTGACCGGCTTCTGCTGGGGTGGACGCATTAGCTGGCTGTATGCCGCGCACAATCCGCAGTTGAAAGCGGCCGTGGCCTGGTACGGCAAACTGGTGGGCGAAAAGACCCTGAACTCGCCGAAACATCCGGTTGATATCGCCACCGATTTAAATGCCCCGGTGCTAGGGCTGTATGGCGGTCAGGATACCGGCATTCCGCTTGATACCGTCGAGACCATGCGCCACGCGCTGCGGGCGGCAAACGCGAAGGCCGAAATCGTGGTGTACCCGGATGCGGGACACGCGTTTAATGCCGATTATCGTCCGAGCTATCACGCGGAATCCGCGAAAGATGGCTGGCAGAGAATGCTGGCGTGGTTCAGCCAGTACGGCGGGAAGAAAGCGTAATACCAAAAGCCCGGTGGCGGCTACGCCAACCGGGCAATCCAGCCCCACTACGCCTGACGCAAATTCTGCGCCGCCTGCACCATGTTCGCCAGCGCCGCGCGGGTTTCAGGCCAGCCGCGAGTTTTCAGGCCGCAGTCCGGGTTTACCCACAGACGTTCCGCCGGGATGCGCTGGGCCGCTTTTTGCAGCAGCGATTCAATCCACTCCACGCTTGGCACGTTAGGGGAGTGAATGTCATACACGCCCGGCCCGATTTCGTTCGGGTAGTCGAACTCTTCGAACGACTCCAGCAGCTCCATGTCTGAACGCGAGGTCTCGATGGTGATCACATCGGCGTCGAGCGCGGCAATGGAGTCCATGATGTCGTTAAATTCGCAGTAACACATGTGGGTGTGGATCTGCGTGTCGTCCTTCGCGACGGCCGCGTTGAGGCGGAACGCCTCCACGCCCCACTGTAAGTAAGCATCCCAGTCGCTGCGACGCAGCGGCAACCCTTCACGCAGCGCCGGTTCGTCGATCTGAATGATGCCAATCCCCGCCGCTTCCAGATCCGCCACTTCATCACGCAGCGCCAGGGCGATCTGTTTGGCGATGGTTTCCCGGGATACATCTTCACGCGGGAACGACCAGCAGAGAATGGTCACCGGCCCCGTCAGCATGCCTTTTACCGGTTTGTCGGTCAGAGACTGGGCATACTTCGCCCACTCCACGGTGATCGCTTCCGGGCGGCTGACGTCGCCGATCACCACCGGCGGCTTCACGCAGCGGGAGCCGTAGCTTTGCACCCAGCCGTTCTGGGTAAAGACAAAGCCGTCCAGGTGTTCACCGAAGTATTCCACCATATCGTTACGCTCGGCCTCGCCGTGCACCAGCACGTCCAGACCCAGACGTTCCTGCTCGACGATCGCCTGTTTGATGTGTTCCGCAATGCCGGTGCGGTAGTGATTCGCATCCAGATTGCCCTTTTTGAAGTCCAGGCGCAGGCCGCGGATCTCGGTAGTCTGCGGGAAGGAGCCGATGGTTGTGGTCGGCCACGCGGGCAGGTTAAAGCGCGCACGCTGGGCTTCGGCGCGCACTTCATACGGGCTCTGGCGCTGGCTGTCCCGGGCAGTGATGGCCGCCAGACGTTTTTCCACCGCCAGGTTATGCACGCGCGTCGAGTGACGGCGCGCCTGGATCGGAGCGCTCCAGTGGGTAATCGCTGCCGTGTCGCCGCTGTTCAACGCGTCGCGCAGCAGAGCCAGCTCCTCACACTTTTGCAGGGCAAAGGCAAACCAGCTTTTCACCTCAGGGTCGAGTCGGGTCTCTACGCTCAGGTCGATCGGGCTGTGCAGCAGGGAACAGGAAGAGGCTAACCACAATTCACGTTTACCGACAATGTCCTTAATTTGTGCATATTTCTCGGTGAGATCGGCACGCCAGACGTTACGACCATTCACCAGACCGGCAGAGAGCAGCCACTCCGCAGGCAGACGCTTGTGCAACTCTGCCACATCGTCTTTGCCGTGAACGAGATCAACGTGCAGCCCCTGAACCGGCAGCGCAGTAATGGTGTCGAGGTTAGGCGTTACGCCCTCGAAATAGGTGGTCAGCAGCAGCTTCACCTGGCCCGTGAGCGCGTCATACGCCGGTTTGAAGGCATCCAGCCACGCCTGCGGCAGCTCAAGCACCAGCGCCGGTTCATCGATTTGCACCCACTGAATACCGCGCTTACCCAGCTCAATCAGCACCTGCTTATAAACCGGCAGAATATCGTTCAGCAGGCTGAGGCGGTCGAACTGCTCACCTTTCACTTTGCCCAGCCACAGGTAGGTGACCGGCCCCAGCAGCACGGGTTTCACCTGGTGACCCAGCGCCAGCGCTTCGTCCACTTCATCCAGAAGCTGGGTCCAGGTCAGTTTGAACTGCTGGCCCTTAACGAACTCCGGCACCATATAGTGATAGTTAGTGTTAAACCACTTGGTCATTTCCGCCGCTGCCGCTGGCTCACCCGTTGGCGCGCGGCCACGGCCGATGCGGAACAGGGTATCGATATCCACCGATCCATCGTTGTTCTGATGACGAGCCGGCACGTTGCCAAGCAGCAGGCTGGTGGTCAGAACATGGTCGTACCAGGCGAAATCGCCCACCGGCAGCAGGTCTACGCCCGCCTGTTTTTGCTGATCCCAGTGACGCGCGCGCAGCTCGCGTCCCACCGCCAGCAGTTCTTCGCGGGTGGCGTTACCCGCCCAGTAGCTTTCTTGCGCTTTTTTCAGCTCGCGACGCAGACCAACGCGAGGGAAACCGAGAGTGTGAGTGCGGATTGTCATGGCATACCCCTTGTAGAAATTCGTTATTTAGACGTCCAGATGTTTACACTTCTATAATTGGCAGGTACTGTATATTCCTCAAGCGCAAAATGTTCAAGCCGAAGTGAAGGACTTTCATGATCGAGATTAAACACCTGAAAACGCTACAAGCGTTGCGGAACTGCGGTTCTCTTGCGGCGGCAGCGGCCACGCTGCACCAGACTCAGTCTGCCCTTTCTCACCAGTTCAGCGATCTGGAACAACGCCTCGGCTTTCGTCTTTTTGTGCGTAAGAGCCAGCCTTTGCGCTTTACGCCGCAGGGCGAAATTTTGCTTCAGCTGGCGAACCAGGTGCTGCCGCAGATTGCCAGCGCGTTGCAGTCCTGCAACGAGCCGCAGCAGACCACCCTGCGCATCGCCATTGAGTGTCACAGCTGTATTCAGTGGCTGACCCCCGCGCTTGAGAACTTCCGCCAGAAGTGGCCGCAGGTGGAGATGGACTTCAAATCCGGCGTCACGTTTGATCCGCAGCCGTCGCTTCAGCAGGGTGAGCTGGATCTGGTGATGACCTCAGATATTCTGCCACGCAGCGGTCTGCACTATTCGCCAATGTTTGATTTTGAGGTGCGTCTGGTGCTGGCCCCGGACCATCCGCTGGCCGCCAAAACGCGTATCACGCCGGAAGATCTGGCAACGGAGACGCTGCTGATTTACCCGGTACAGCGCAGTCGTCTGGATATCTGGCGCCATTTCCTGCAACCCGCGGGCATCAGCCCACAGCTGAAAAGCGTGGATAACACGCTGCTGTTAATTCAGATGGTGGCGGCCAGAATGGGGATTGCGGCGCTGCCGCACTGGGTGGTCGAGACGGTTGAACGCCAGGGTCTGGTGGTTACCAAAACCCTGGGTGAAGGACTGTGGAGCCGGCTGTACGCCGCCGTGCGCGATGGCGAGCAACGTCAGCCAATTACGGAAGCGTTTATTCGCTCAGCGCGGAACCACGCGTGCGACCATCTTCCGTTTGTGCGGAGCGCGGAGCGACCCAGCGGCGATGTACCCACAGCGAAGCCAGGATCACCGTTCCCCCAATAAGGAAACTCGGCCAGTGCGGCTGCTCCTGCCAGATGGCGAGGTTCACCAGTAGCCCCGCCGGCACGTGCACGTTGTTCATGATCCCCAGCGTTCCGGCGTCTACCTGCGTAGCGCCGTAGTTCCACATAAAATAGCCCAGCCCCGACGCCACCACGCCCAGCCAGACCAGAACGCTCCACTGCACGGAGGTTGTCGGCAGCTTTTGCGGATTGCCGAGCATAAACCATGCCGCAATCGCGACAATCGCCGCGCCCATATAGAACCACGCAAACGCGTTATGCTGCGGCATCGGGCGGGTCTCCATCAGGCGTTTGTAACCCACCATCCCGATGGCAAAGCTGATATTAGCGAGCTGGACGAACATCAGCCCGGTCCAGAAGTGATCGCTTACCTTGTCATAGCGAATAATCGCCGCGCCAATGACTGCCAGCGCAGCGCTCAGCAGATATCCCCAGCGCAGGCGGCGCCTGCTGAGCAGGTCATAAATCAGCGTGATGTAGAGCGGCGTCAGCACGGTGAAGAGCAGAAATTCCGAGACGGACAGGTAAACGTAGGCCCGGAAGCTGAACAGGTACATGATGCCGAGCTGCATCGCGCCTACCAGCATGTACAGCAGAATAGTTTTTAGCGATTGCCCGCGGGTACGCAGGAACGGCAGGAACACCAGCGCCGCCAGCCCCACGCGCATCAGCACCGAAAAGTAGCTGTCGACCGATCCGGCAAGGTATTCGCCAATCAGACTAAAGGAGAAGGCCCACAGGATAGTCGTGATAATGAGTAGCGCCACAATGCTTGTCTCTCAGAAAGAAGGAGAGGCATTGTAGCGAACTCTTTAGTTGACATCTGAACAATAAACAATCAAATGAAGATTATTCAAGGAACAGTTTGCGCAAATACTTAGGTACCGCGTTGTCTGCGTTCGTGCCAATCACTTCCAGCTCCGGGTGCAGATCTTTCAGGCGCTGGTGCGCGTTCTGCATGATGCAGCCTTTACCCGCCATGGAGAGCATCTCGGCATCGTTCATGCCATCGCCAAAGGCGATACAGTCTTTCAGATCAAAACCCAGCCGTTTCGCTACCGCTTCCAGCGCGTGACCTTTGGACACCCCGCCCGCCATCACTTCCAGACAGGTCAGCGTGGAGAAGCTCACGTTCACGCGGTCGCCCCAGCGGGCGTTGATCGCCTGCTCCAGCGGCAGTAACTCCTCATGATTTACACAGGTGAAGAACACCTTACTGATCCCTTCCGGCTCCAGCAGACCCGGCTCGTACAGTGAGTACTGGAATACGGCTTCCTTGAAGAAGCGCATCTCTTCCGGGCGATGGCGGTTCATAAACCACTCGTCGTCGCGGTAAACGTTAGTCACGATATCCGGGTTGTTATGCACAATGCCGAACAAATCAGTGGCGATGTCACGATCGAGATTATGGGTAAAAATCAGGTTGCCGTCCGTGTCATGTACGCGCGCACCGTTAGAGGTGATCATGTACGACTTGATCTCCAGGTTATCGCGGATCTGCCCCACGTCCACGTGGTGGCGACCGGTGGCGAACACGAAGTTCACGCCACGGGCAGTCAGGAGTTTTAGGGTCTCTTTCGCATAAGGCGACAGGGTGTGGTCGGGGGAAAGCAGCGTGCCATCTAAATCAGATGCAACAACCTGGTACATAGGGATTTCAACCTCTGGTGGAAAACAATAATCAGTTATGCCTGTTGAAAAATTCAACAATGGCGTTGAGCGCGACTGAGCGCATAGCGTCCTTTTCAAAAAGGATCTCATGGTACGCACCGTTGATGACCAGCGGTTTACCCCCTTCACAGGGATGGCCCGCAGCGGCGCGAAGTTCACAATAGCGGTCATGCATGCGGTTATCCACCACACGCTCTTCTTCCGCCTGGATCAGGAGCGTCGGCGTGTCATCATCGCCTACGCCTGCCAGCACCTGTTCACCGGCATGAATACCTTCCCGCACCCAGTGCCAGGTGGGGCCGCCGACCCGCAGACGCGGTTCATCGGCATAAAAACGCAGGTTGCGCCGATAACGCTGCCGACTGTGGGTTAACACGTTGATGGCAAACGGTAACGCCCGCCAGCGTCCTGTTCCGATGGCATAGCCTTCTCGAATGCGCTGATGGCCCTCAGCCCAGTCGAGAAGATGGCGCACCATCCAGTCAGGAAAACGTATCACAATGCCGTACATCGGCGCGGTCAGCGCAATGGCGTCGCACTGGTGCTTATGGCGCTGCAAAAACAACGTCGAGATCGCGCCCCCCATGGAGTGGGCAAGAATATAACGCTTGCGCCACGGTCCGGGCTGCACTTCCTGCTGCCAGAACGCGGCCAGATCGTCGACGTAATCGCTGAAGTTATCCACGTGGCCGCGATGGGTATCCGGTAACATCCGGCCGGAAAGCCCCTGCCCGCGATGGTCGATAATTAACACATCAAAGCCCAGATGGAACAGGTCATACGCCAGCTCGGCATATTTGATATAGCTTTCGATGCGCCCGGGGCAGACCACAATCACCCGGTCATTTTTTTCATCACGGAAACGAACGAAGCGTACCGGGATTTCCCCGACGCCCATAAACTCATCTTCCTCACGCTGGCGCCAGAAATCGGTCAGCGGCCCCATGGAGAAAGCAGCAAATGCGTTTTCTCGTGTTTCCCAGTCCTTTTTCTGCTGAAACATTGGGTTTCCACCCCCCGTAATTCAGGGAATATCGTTTTTTTCGTCACCGGTCACAAAATGACTCAACAATAGCGTATTGTGGCATAAAAACAGACGATCCGGGAGTTTCAAATGACCTTCGAGTGGTGGTTCGCCTACCTGCTGACATCCATCATCCTCAGCCTTTCACCTGGCTCGGGCGCAATCAACACCATGACCACCTCCATTAATCACGGCTATCGCGGCGCGGTGGCGTCAATCGCCGGTTTACAGACCGGGCTTGGCATTCATATTGTGCTGGTGGGGATTGGTCTGGGCACGCTGTTCTCCCGTTCGGTGCTGGCCTTCGAGGTGCTGAAATGGGCTGGCGCAGCGTATCTTATCTGGCTGGGCATTCAGCAGTGGCGCGCCGCTGGCTCGATTGATCTGCATACGCTCTCCCGGACGCAAACACGCGGCCACCTGTTTAAGCACGCGGTGTTCGTTAACCTGACCAACCCGAAAAGCATCGTGTTCCTCGCCGCCCTGTTCCCGCAGTTTATCGTGCCGCATCAGCCACAGGTGATGCAGTACGTGGTGCTGGGCGCAACCACCATTATTGTCGATATCATTGTGATGATTGGTTACGCGACGCTGGCGCAGCGAATTGCGGCGTGGATCAAAGGGCCTAAGCAGATGAAGGCCCTGAACAAAGTCTTTGGTTCGCTGTTTATGCTGGTTGGCGCGCTGCTTGCGTCAGCGCGTCATGCTTAGCGAGAAATGATGAGATGAATGCCGAAGCCGGCGAACAACGCGCCGGCGAAGCCGTCGATCCACTTCGCGATGCGCTGGTAGCCGCGACGCATCGCCGGTAAGGCAAACAGGCTTGCCACAACGGTAAACCAGGCGAACGTTTCCACAACGATCAGCAGGAAGATCCCCCAGCGCGCGCCCGCGCCGACGTTATCCCCCACAAACAGCGAGAATACCGAGCCGAAGTAAATAATTGCTTTCGGGTTCGCCAGGTTGGTCAGCAGCCCTTTCACAAAGCTACGGCCGCCCGTTGCCAGCTCAACCTTTGGCTCTTCCGGCTTGCTCTCTTCTTTCTTCAGCGCTCCGCGCAGCATCTGGTAGCCCATCCAGCACAGGTACAGACCGCCGCCAACCATAATGATGTTATGCAGCCACGCCATTTTCGCCAGGATCAGGTTCAGACCGAGCAGCGCAACCGCCGCCCAGACCATGACGCCCATGGTAATACCGAGCACACCCATCATCGCCTCTTTGCGGGAGCGGCTGACGGCCGTTTGCGACACGAAGAAAAAATCAGGGCCTGGGCTCATCAGCGCAACGATGTGCACTAACGCCACGGTGAGAAATAGCATTAACATAATTAGCTCGCGGGGAAATAATACAGTGAGTCACCATCCTGGCACTTTTTCGCCCGGCTGACTACTCCTCATCATCACCATCAGCGTGGGAACGGATGAGCGCCATAAACTCTTTACCGAAGCGCTCCAGCTTGCGCGTGCCGACGCCGTTGACGCTGAGCATCTCGCTGGCGCTGAGCGGCATTTGCTCGGCCATCTCGATCAGCGTCGCGTCGTTGAACACCACGTATGGCGGGATGTTCTCTTCATCGGCAATAGCTTTACGCAGCTTACGCAGCTTGGCGAACAGCTTGCGATCGTAGTTACCGCCGTAGGATTTCTGCATCACGCGCGGCTTCAGGGCGACGACGCGCGGAACGGCGAGCTTCAGTTCAACCTCGCCACGCAGGACCGGTCGCGCCGCTTCGGTCAGCTGAAGCGCAGAGTGCTGGGCAATGTTCTGCGTGGCAAAGCCGAGATGAATCAGCTGGCGGATGATACTCACCCAGTGCTCGTGGCTCTGGTCTTTCCCGATGCCATAAACCGGTAGCTTGTCGTGACCCATATCGCGGATACGCTGGTTGTTAGCCCCGCGCAGCACTTCAACGACGTAGCCCATCCCAAAGCGCTGGTTCACGCGTCCGATAGTCGAGAGCGCTTTGCGCGCGTCCATCAGGCCATCGTACTGCTTCGGCGGGTCGAGGCAGATATCGCAGTTGCCGCACGGCGCCTGACGCCCTTCACCAAAGTAGTTGAGCAACACCAGACGGCGGCAGGTTTGCGCTTCGGCAAACGCCCCCATCGCGTTAAGCTTGTGGCGTTCGATATCCTGCAACTGCCCCTGCGGTTTCTCTTCCAGACAGCGGCGCAGCCACGCCATATCCGCCGGGTCGTAAAACAGCATCGCTTCCGCAGGCAGGCCGTCACGCCCGGCGCGGCCGGTTTCCTGATAGTAGGATTCGATATTGCGCGGAATGTCGAAATGCACCACAAAGCGCACGTTGGGCTTGTTGATCCCCATCCCGAACGCCACCGTTGCGACCACGATTTGCAGGTCGTCGCGCTGGAATTTTTCCTGCACATCGGCGCGGATGTGGTTCTCTAACCCGGCATGGTATGCCGCCGCGCTAAAGCCGCGATTTTGCAGACGCGCAGCGGTGTCTTCCACCTTTGCGCGGCTGTTGCAGTAGATGATGCCGGACTTGCCGCGCTGCTCCTGCACGTAGCGCAGGAGCTGATCCAGCGGCTTGAACTTTTCCATCAGCATATAGCGGATGTTCGGGCGGTCGAAGCTGCTGACCTGAATATACGGGTCGTTCAGTCCCAGCAGGCGAACGATGTCCTGACGCGTGGTGTCGTCCGCCGTGGCGGTAAGCGCCATAAACGGCAGCTCGGGGAAGCGCTGACGAAGCTGGCCGAGGGCGGCGTATTCCGGGCGGAAATCGTGCCCCCACTGGGAGATACAGTGCGCTTCATCCACCGCCAGCAGCACCGGGTTCCAGTGCGCCAGGTGGTCGAGGAAGTTGTCCAGCATCAGGCGCTCTGGCGCGATATACAGCAGGCGAACCTGTCCGGTGCGGCACCCGGCCATCACCTCTTGCTGCTGCTCGCGAGTTTGCGTTGAGTTAAGACAGGCCGCCGCCACGCCGTTGGCGAGCAGCTGGTCGACCTGGTCTTTCATCAGGGAAATAAGGGGTGATACCACAACCGTCAGGCCATTAAGCACCAGCGCGGGCACCTGATAGCAGAGCGATTTACCGCCGCCGGTCGGCATGACCACCAGGCAATCGCGGCCTTCCAGCACGGTTTCAATGATGGTTTCCTGGCCAGGACGGAACTGCTGGTAGCCAAAGGTTTCATGCAAAACCTGTTTAGCCAGCGATTCCTGATTCAATACTTCCGCCTGCGCCACGTTAACCCCATATGCCAGAAATGAAACAGGCGCTATTTTCAGCGCCTGAGAGAGAAACTTCAACGTTTAACGCAAAAACATTCGAGCAGCTTAGAAAATATCGTTCAGCATGACGCCCACACCGACGCGGGTCTGGTTGAAGTTGTAGTCGATCAGCGATTCGCCGTAGCCGCTATACACCTGGGTATAGAGACGCACGTGTTTCGTTACCGGGTAGCTCAGGCCCAGCTCTGCACCGCCGTAGCCGGTATTCCAGTTGTACTGGCCTTTGGCGCTCAGCACCGCGTCACCCAGCTGATAGCCCACCTTAAGCTGATAGTATCCCATGTATTTGGTGATATCCGGGTTGTCATCGGTGCTGCCTACTACGTACCACGGCTTCACTTCCACCATGAAATTGCCGTTCTGCGCCATCAGACGCGTATAGATGCGGTTCCAGCTGCGTGAGGTTGGGTCGGAACGACCGTTGGAATCGTGGTTATAGCCCACCTCCACGTCTCGCAGCGTCCAGCCTGCAAACTCATAATCGGTGGCGAAACCGAGGAACAGCTGCGGTTCATAGTTGGTTTCGCGGAACGGTGATGACTCCCCGCTGTTGGAGAGTTGCCACCATGACTTCTGCGTGTAGGACGCGCCAAGTACCGAGTTCGGCCCCAGGATGCCGCGCCAGAACGGGAAGGCGAGGCTGAGCTGGAACTTCACCTCATCTTTACGCGCATTATCAGACCAGTTATAGGAGCTTATCGCCTCTTTGTTGAGATCGCTGGTCTGGGTGTAGATCACGTAGTTTGTGTCATACGGGTACAGCGTGAACGGATTGTCATGCTCCTGAAGCATATTGGCGATGATGCTGCCCTTAACGGCAGGTTTATCATGCACCTCTTTGATCGTCGCTTCCTGCGCATATGCTGTGAGGGGCAGCGCAACCGCCGCCAGTAACCAACCCAGATACGTCCGCATCGGTGGTGTTCTCCTGAAATGGTGACATTTAATGAATAGTTTTGTCCGGGCATTCTACAGACTTCTGCGATAACTTCCGCTTCCTCGTTTCTTAAAGTGGCATTCCTTTATCCTGAAGCATAAAATCAACATTTTGTTAACAACAAGGATGCCACGTCAGATGTCAGCCACACTCACCGCCGAAGAAACCTTAAAGCTCGTGGGCGAGATTTTTGTGTACCACATGCCGTTCAACCGTGCACTGGGTCTTGAGCTGGAGCGATACGAAAAAGACTTCGCTCAGCTGAGTTTCAATAATCAGCCAATGATGGTCGGTAACTGGGCGCAAAGCATTTTGCACGGCGGGGTAATTGCCTCCGCGCTGGACGTGGCGGCCGGTCTGGTGTGCGTGGGCAGCACGCTGACGCGCCACGACACCATCAACGAAGATGAGTTACGCCAGCGCCTGTCGCGCATGGGCACCATCGATTTACGCGTCGACTACCTGCGCCCAGGACGCGGAAACCGCTTCACCTGTACCAGCAGCCTGCTGCGCGCCGGGAATAAAGTTGCCGTCGCCCGCGTTGAGCTGCATAACGAGGAGCAGGTTTATATCGCCAGCGCAACCGCCACTTATATGGTGGGTTGAGACGGCAAATTCGGGTAAAATTACTTCACTTTTTTGTAACGGATTTTCCCGATGGATGCTAAACAGACGCGGCAGGGCGTTTTACTCGCCCTTGCCGCTTATTTTATTTGGGGTATAGCACCGGCGTACTTCAAACTTATCGCCTATGTCCCGGCGGACGAGATCCTCACTCACCGCGTCATCTGGTCGTTTTTCTTCATGATTGCGCTGATGAGTATCAGCCGTCAGTGGTCAGGCGTCAAAACGCTGCTGAAAACCCCGAAGAAGGTCTTCCTGCTCGCCCTCTCTGCGGTGCTGATTGGCGGAAACTGGCTGCTGTTTATCTGGGCGGTGAATAACCATCACATGCTCGAAGCCAGCCTGGGCTACTTTATTAACCCGCTGGTCAATATTTTGCTGGGGATGATTTTCCTCGGCGAGCGCTTTCGCCGGATGCAGTGGGTGGCAGTGATTCTGGCCTTCTGCGGCGTGCTGGTACAGCTTTGGACCTTCGGCTCACTGCCGGTTATCGCCCTGGGGCTGGCGTTCAGCTTTGCCTTCTACGGCCTGGTGCGTAAAAAAATCGCCGTGGAAGCGCAGACGGGAATGCTGTTTGAAACCCTGTGGCTGCTGCCTGTCGCCGCGATCTACCTGTTCGGTATTGCCGACAGCGCCACCAGCCACATGGGCAGCAACCCATGGTCGCTGAACCTGATGCTGATGGCCGCGGGCGTGGTCACGACGATACCCCTGCTGTGCTTCACCGGCGCGGCAACGCGTCTGCGCCTCTCCACGTTGGGCTTCTTCCAGTACATTGGCCCGACGCTGATGTTCCTGCTGGCGGTGGTGTTTTACGGCGAGGTGCCGGGTGCGGATAAGATGGTGACGTTCGCCTTTATCTGGGTGGCGCTGGCCATCTTTGTTGCGGATGCGATTTATACCCAGCGCAGGGTGCGCAAAGGGCTGTGATGTTGCCCTCACCCTAACCCTCTCCCACAGGGAGAGGGAATTCGATCGTAGGGCGGGTAAGCGCAGCGCCACCCGCCAGATTTTTACAGCCAGTTCTTCCGCTTAAAGTACAGATACGGCGCCAGCCCGGCGAGGATCATAAAGATAATCGCCCCCGGGTAGCCAAAGCTCCACTTCAGCTCCGGCATAAACTCGAAGTTCATCCCGTAGCTGGACGCCACCAGCGTCGGCGGCAGGAACACCACGGACACCACCGAGAAGATCTTGATGATGCGGTTCTGCTCGATGTTGATAAAGCCCATCGCCGCCTGCATCAGGAAGTTGACCTTCTGGAACAGGGATTCGTTGTGCGGCAGCAGGGATTCGATATCGCGTAAGATCTCACGCGCCTGCTCCAACTGACCGCCCGGCAGACGCGCCTTGCGCACCAGGAAGTTCAGCGCGCGCTGGGTATCCATCAGACACAAACGCACCTTCCAGCCGATATCTTCCAGCTCAGCCAGCGTGGACAACGCTTCGTCGTACTCATCGCCCTGATGGCCTTCCATGATCACGCGGCTCAGCTTTTCCAGGTCGCTGTAGATGTTTTCGATTTCATCCGCCAGCTGTTCGATTTTGGTTTCGAACAGATCCAGCAGCAGCTCATAGGCGTTACCGTCCATCATCGCCTGGCTGCGGGCGCGCATACGGTAGAGACGAAACGCAGGCAGTTCGCGCTCGCGCAGGGTGAACAGGCGGCCATCGCGAATGGTAAACGCCACGGTGGAGTTCCCCGCGTGGTCTTCGGCATCTTCGAAGAAGAAGAAGGAGTGAATGTGCAGGCCGTCTTCGTCTTCAAAAAAACGGGCGGATGCTTCGATGTCTTCCAGTTCCGGGCGCGTTGCCAGGCTTTGCCCCAGCTCAGATTGTACGCGAAGGCGCTCATCGTCGTCCGGCTCGACCAGATCCACCCATACGGCATCAATGAGGGGCTGTGACTCTTCGGCTTCAAGCCGAGTCAGTCGGTTATTTTCGAGTTGAAATGCGCTCAACATGACCGGGACTCCCAATGCAAAAAATATCGGACAGTTCGGTGGGCACACAGAAACAAATTGGGTTTCAGACCATTAAACAGCCTGACTCAGCGCGACGGGAATGATGCAGTCGCTGACAACCACTAAGGCCATCAGCAAGAGGAGATAGCCTTAGGAGTTGTTCCTGGATGACAGGGAATTGAGCCAGTATCTACTGGGTGTGTCCAAGGCGAATGTCCTCTTAGCGTAATCGTGCGCGCATGTTACGCCAGCAATAACTGTGGCGTCAACACGCAACGGAACGCTGAAGGGCATTAATTGACCTTCAACGTATAAGGCTAGCAGATTATTACAAAATAGTGATATTTTTCTGAAAGTTACACACTTTCCAGCTTGGCATAGGCTGCCACCAGCCATTTGATCCCCTGCCCCTGGAACGCTACCTGCAAACGGCTGTGCTCGCCGCTGCCTTCCAGGTTGACGATAGTGCCTTCGCCAAACTTCGAGTGGCGCACGCGCTGGCCCAGCTTGTAACCGGTGTCGGTTTCAGAGATCGGCGAGCCCATACGCTGATGGCTGACCGGACGGCTGATGCTGGCGCGCAGGCGCACCTCTTCCACGCACTCTTCCGGCAGCTCGCCGATAAAGCGCGACGGACGGTGATACACCTCTTTCCCGTACAGGCGGCGGGTTTCCGCGTAGGTCAGAGTCAGTTTCTGCATCGCACGGGTCACGCCCACGTAGGCCAGACGACGCTCCTCTTCCAGACGCCCGCCTTCATCCAGCGACATCTGGCTCGGGAACATCCCCTCTTCCATCCCGACGATGAACACCTGCGGGAACTCCAGACCTTTCGCGGAGTGCAGGGTCATCAGCTGAACCGCATCCTGCCAGGTATCGGCCTGCCCTTCACCCGCCTCCAGCGCGGCGTGAGAGAGGAATGCCTGCAACGGCATCAGGTCTTCGTCTTCTTCGTTGTAGCTGAACTGGCGCGTTGCCGTCACCAGTTCCTCTAAGTTCTCAATACGGGTCTGGCCCTTCTCGCCTTTTTCCTGCTCGTACATGGTGCGCAAGCCGGAATCTTTGATTACCCGGTCGGTCTGGACGTGCAGCGGCATGTCGGCCGTTTCCTGCGCCAGTGCGTCGATTAACTCCAGAAAGCGTTGCAATGCGCTGGCGGCGCGCCCGGCGAGGGCTTTTTCCTGTAACAGCTCGCGGCATGCCTGCCACAACGTGAGCTGACGATCGCGCGAGGCCTGACGCACCACGTCCAGCGTACGATCGCCGATGCCGCGCGTCGGCGTGTTCACCACGCGCTCAAATGCCGCATCGTCGTTACGGTTGGCAATCAGACGCAAGTACGAGAGCGCATCTTTGATCTCCTGACGTTCGAAGAAGCGCATACCGCCATAAATGCGATACGGCATGCTCACCTGCAATAGCGCCTCTTCCAGCACGCGCGACTGGGCGTTGCTGCGATAGAGAATGGCACACTGCTCCAGCGCGCCGCCGTTCTCCTGCCAGGTTTTAATGCGGTTCACAACGAAACGGGCTTCGTCGAGCTCGTTGAAGGCGCAGTAAATCGAAATCGGTTCGCCGTCGACGCCATCGGTCCACAGCTTTTTACCCAGGCGCCCGTTGTTGTTCTCAATCAGGGCGTTGGCCGCGCTCAGAATGTTGCTGGTAGAACGGTAGTTCTGTTCCAGACGGATGGTTTGCGCGCCGGGGAAATCGTTGAGGAAGCGCTGGATGTTCTCCACCTGCGCGCCGCGCCAGCCGTAGATAGACTGGTCGTCATCGCCTACGATCATCACCTTGCCGGTATCCCCGGCCAGCAGGCGGATCCAGGCGTACTGGATGTTGTTGGTATCCTGGAATTCGTCCACCAGGATGTTGGTAAAGCGTTCACGGTAGTGTTGCAGGATATGCGGTTTGTTCAGCCACAGCTCGTGGGCACGCAGCAGCAGTTCGGCGAAATCCACCAGACCGGCGCGATCGCACGCTTCCTGATAGGCCTTGTAGACGTTCTGCCAGGTCTGCTCGACCGGGTTACCGAAGCTCTGAATATGATGCGGACGCAGCCCTTCGTCTTTCTGACCGTTGATGTACCACATCGCCTGACGCGGCGGCCACTGCTTCTCGTCGAGGTTCATCGCCTTGATCAGCCGTTTCAGCAGGCGCAGCTGATCTTCGCTGTCGAGGATCTGGAAATCCTGCGGCAGGTTAGCGTCCATATGGTGCGCGCGCAGCAGACGGTGCGCCAGGCCGTGGAAGGTGCCAACCCACATGCCGCCCTGGCTGGTGCCCATCAGCTGTGCGATACGGTGGCGCATCTCCGCCGCCGCCTTGTTGGTGAACGTCACGGCCATAATCGAGTACGGCGAACAGTTCTCCACGCTCTGTAGCCAGGCGATACGGTGAACCAGCACGCGCGTCTTACCACTGCCCGCTCCAGCCAGTACCAGCAGGTTTGTACGCGAGGCGGCAACCGCGTCACGCTGTTTATCATTAAGGCTGTCGAGCAGGTAAGAAACGTCCATTGGCACCGTCACGTCATGGCGGGCAGGCAAATGTTTCCATTCGCCAAAACCCTGTTAATTTATACAGAACAATTGATGATTATATCAGCGTCGTGAGGGATGCCAACCGTGAAATTTCCACGTGCGGCAGAAGACGGCTATCCGGGGTAGTCATCAGATCGGCATTTTCCGGCTTGATCCAGCAGGCCTGCATGCCGCAGCGGATCGCCCCGGCGACGTCCGTGGTCAGGTCGTCGCCCACGTGCAGGATCTCACCGAGCGGCAAATCCAGTTTTTCCGCTGCCAGATGATACATATCGTTGAACGGCTTCGAGCGTCCGTGCGGGCCCGCGCGCAGCACGAACTGAAAATAGTTCCCCAGACCAAACAGTTCAGGCTGAGCGTTGCCGTTGGTGATGGCCACCAGCGGCCACTTTTCGGCGAGCTTCGCCAGCGTGTCGTGGGTCTCCTGCGGCACGTCGATCCGACTGCGCCATTTGGCGAAGTTTTCCATGGCCGCTTCGGCACCCGTGGCCGCGTCCTGCGCGCTCAGGCCGGCATTGAGCATCGCCTGCTCAACCGCACGGCGGCGCCATTCGGTCACGTCATGATAAATTTCCGGCTCGGTTTCCCGCAGGGACTGACGCAGCTTCTGGAAATCTTTGTTCTGCATTGTTTTCAGCGCAGGATGGTAGTTCTGCACAAACGCCAGCGACTCCTGCTCGGTACGCAGGATCACCGGACGATTGTCGTAAAGGGTGTCATCAAGATCAAACGTCAGGGCTGAGATCTGACCGAGTGGGCGGTAAAAACGCATTATTTCCCCCGTTTGGCGCGTGGATGCGCCGCGTCATACACCGAGGCAAGGTGTTGGAAGTCTAAGTGGGTATAGATTTGGGTGGTCGACAGATTCGCGTGACCAAGCAGCTCCTGTACGCCGCGCAGGTCGCCGCTTGATTCCAGCATGTGCGTCGCAAAGGAGTGGCGCAGCTTGTGGGGGTGAACGTGGCTGTTCAGCCCCTGCTTAATGCCCCACTCCGCAAAGCGCTTTTGCACGTTACGCGCCGAGATCCGCTTGCCGAGTTTCGACAGGAACAGCGCATCTTCGTCGGCGCCAAACAGCCCGCGAAGGTCCAGCCAGTGCTCAATCCAGGAGACCGCATTGCGGCCGATCGGCAGGCGGCGCTCTTTGCTGCCCTTGCCCATCACCCACACCTCGCCGGATTCCAGATCGAGGTGCTTCAAGTCGAGGTTCACCAGCTCAGAGAGACGCAGGCCCGCGCCGTACATCACCTCCAGCATTGCGCGGTCGCGAACGGCCAGCGGATCGTTAAGATCGATATCTAGCAGGCGGTTTACGTCGTCGACGTCGATATTTTTCGGCAGATGACGCGGGGCTTTCGGCGTGGCGATCCCTTTCGCCGGGTTGGCTTTCAGACCGCCCTGACTGACCAGCCAGTCGAAGAAACTGCGCAGGGCAGAGAGTCGGAGCGCCAGGCTCGCCGGGCTTAAGTTTTTTTTACGGCTACGCACGACGAACCCGCGTACCGTGGCGGCGTCACATTGTTGCCAGCTTTTCAGGCCGATTTCATCGGCAATCTGCATGATGGCATCAAGCTGACGCTGATAGTTGAGCAGCGTAATAGGGCTGAGCTGGCGTTCTACGCCCAGATAGCGCAGAAAGCGGGTGACGTCAGTGGCGAGCAGTCCGTCCGTCATACGCGCTCAATCCAGCGCTCCAGCAACTCAGGCAACATCAGGGCGATCTCCTGCAACAGTTGCGTACCCTGCCCCTGTTCATAGTGATGCGCGTCGCGGCTGGTAAATAACATCACGCCCAGGTCACCATCGCGCCCCATCAGCGACATCGCCACCGAGCCGATAGCTTTGGCTTCCGGCAGCACCACCAGCAGTTCTGGCCCGTTGAGCGGCCCCAGATAATGGTGCTCATGGCCCAGACGCTGAATGCGCAGCGGCTCAAACGCCTGACGGCTCAGCGCCAGATGGGTAAACCCGGACGGCGCGCCAATGCGCCAGCGGTCAGGGAAGAGACGGATCGTCGCGCCTGCCAGCCCCAGCTCGCGCGCCCAGCGGTGGAAGCGGTTGAGGAACTCTTCGAGACTGTGTGCGGAAGCCAGACGCGCCTGAAGGTGTAGAAGACGGTAGAACAGGCTTTCGTTATTGCTGGCCTGCTCCATCAGCAGCGTCATGTTCTCTTCGAGCTGATTGATGTGGTTGCGCGAGCGCGCCATGTGCCATTCAACCAGCGACACGGTCTCGCGAACCGGATGCGGCACGCGCATCCGTTCGACGACGCGTGCATTGCGGATAAAAAACTCAGGATTGTGCAGCAGATAATCCACAACAGTGCTGTCGTCCAGCTCTGTTACAGGTTCCCGCAGTTCTTCCCCTGGTTGCTTCATAGATGGATAAACCCGTCATAAACATGTGTCGCCGGGCCAGTCATGTACAGTGGATGACCCGCTCCTTTCCAGGCGATATCAAGCCGACCGCCTGGTAATTCCACGCGAACCTCTTCTGCCAGTAACCCCTGTGAGATACCGACGGCCACCGCCGCACAGGCACCGCTTCCGCAGGCCTGGGTTTCGCCCGCGCCGCGCTCGTAAACCCGCAGGCGAATATGTTCACGCTTCACCACTTGCATGAAACCGATGTTCGCCCGCTCCGGGAAGCGCTCGTGGCTTTCCAGCACCGGGCCGAGCGTTTCAACCGCCGCGGTTTGCACATCATCCACCTGAATCACGCAGTGCGGGTTACCCATTGAGACGACGCCGCACAATACTGTCTGCTCGGCGGCACGCATGATATAGGTCTTTTCCGCTTTGTTGGCGCGAAACGGCACGGCAGAGGGTTCGAAGTTCGGCTCTCCCATGTTCACGCGCACCAGTTCGTCGTCGGTGACGCTGAGCACCATCCGGCCATTGGCGGTGCTGACGCGGATATCGCGCTTGTTGGTCAGCCCTTTCAGCCGAACAAAGCGGGCAAAACAGCGCGCGCCGTTGCCGCACTGGGAAACTTCGCTGCCGTCGGCGTTAAAAATGCGATAGTGAAAGTCCAGGTCAGGATCGTAAGGCGGCTCCACCACCAGCAGCTGGTCAAACCCCACGCCCACGTGTCGATCCGCCAGACGACGGATCAGTTCCGGGGAGAAAAAGACATTCTGCGTTACCGCGTCGACGACCATAAAGTCGTTGCCAAGGCCATGCATTTTAGAGAACTGCATCATTTGCTCCATTGCGCGGGTACAGAACGTAATTGTCAGAGATTGACCTGAGTCGGGCCGCCGTTATTGCCGCGATCGTTGGTATCCGGCGTAGATGACTCGATACCACTTTGCACCGGTTTTGTCGGCGGTGGTGCGTTTTTATCCTCTGGCGGGAAGTACAGTGGTCCCTTCAGTCCACAGCCGGTCAGGCTAAACAGAGTGACAAGAACGACAAGCGTTCGGAAGACGTTTTTCATGTAGAGGTTGCCCGTAAGTTCAAATCTGTTTCTATCATCGCAGGAGAAGACACAAAAGCAAGAGTTTGCCGCTTTCCTGCAACGGGAATTATTTAGCGTTATACTGCCGCCATCACGAAAAAACAGGAATAAAACCATGAACGACAGTGAATTTCATCGCCTTGCCGATACCCTGTGGATGACCATCGAAGAGCGTATCGACGACTGGGACGGCGACAGCGATATCGATTGTGAAATCAACGGCGGGATCCTGACCTTAAGCTTCGAAAACGGCAGCAAGATTATTATTAACCGTCAGGAGCCGCTTCACCAGGTGTGGCTGGCGGCGAAACAGGGCGGCTATCACTTTGATCTGAAAGGTGACGAGTGGGTCTGCGACCGCAGCGGCGAAACGTTCTGGGATCTGCTGGAGCAGGCAGCGACCGCGCAGGCGGGTGAGGACGTGAGTTTCAGGTAGTTTTGTTGCCCGGTGGCGGCTACGCCTTACCGGGCCTACAACGGCTCGAACCGTAGGCCGGGTAAGCGATAGCGCCACCCGGCGAAAAGCCTCAGGAAAAATACTGCTGCAACAGCGGCGCAGTTTCCTGGTTAGCGGGCGCCGCAGGGGTAATCGCCTGCGTACGGAACGGGATCACCTGCGCTCGCCCATCCACATTCACAATCTGGTAGAACTGCGGCAGGTTGAAGTTGATAAAACTTGAGCCGTAGGTAAAGCGATCGTGCGAAGACGAATAGAAGCGGCTGACGTCGCGCACCAGCTCCTCTTTGCTGCCTTCACAGTGGTGATACACCTCGGCACGGTTGGTTTCATCCAGAATGTAGATGTTAAACCCGGCATTATCGCCCGACTCTTCGAAGAAGAACTGAATAATCCCTTCACTCGCAAAGCCATCCACCACCTGCGGCAGCTTAACGTGGTTGGTTTCCACCTGAACCGACAGGCCATGCAGTTTGTTGTGTGAAATCGCGCCGTAGAATTCAATGGCGTTCTCCAGCTTCTGCACCGACACGTTCAGGCGCTCAAAGAACAGGCCCCAGGTCTGGCCGGAGACGCGCAGCGCTTTAAAGCGCCCGGTTTCCTGACGGGTGCTGGAGAGACGCAGTTCGATGCACTCAGACACCAGCTGCTGCACGCGGGTACGAATCAGGCCGCGCAGGTGCTGGCTGTAGCAGAACACCTCCACGCTGTCCGGGGGTGCGGCGTCCTGGTGCATCTTGCCGAGGATCGTTTTCAGCGCCTCGATCATCGCCTGCTCGCCGTTAAAGTGTAAGGTACGCACTTCGTTCCACGAGTTGCGGTACAGCAGATCCACGCTACCCACCAGGCAGTTTTGCTGCTCGCCGAAGCTAAAGACGTCCAGCTTGCGGAAGTCAAAGTGAACTACCTGATTGCGGAAGGCCGCCGTCGGGTCGTATTCCAGGTTGACGATGATCGCCAGATGGCGGATCTCACACGGGCTGTAGAGCGCCTTTGGCGTCGGCGCAGGCAGACGCAGTGGGAAGTGGTGCGAGACATCCGCCACCATCTCCTGCAACTTGGCTAAATCGACCACCTCGTTACCCTTGATAAACAACCGGGTGCGTGAGGTGAGAAGGCCGTTAAACCAGGCCCAGGCCACCAGCTTGTTCAGATAGCGGTTATATTCCAGCGGCTGATGGCTGATGATCGAATCCATGCTTGGCGCACGGTTGTACAGATACCACCCGGTGCGGTTTGCGCGGCCCGGCGGCACGTAGATAAAGGTCAGATTCGGCTCAGACAGGTCAGGCGAAATCTGTGGGTTAACCAGCGTAACCTTGCCCGGCAACGCTTCAAACGCGGCGTACAGTTTACGGGTCAGCACCCCGATATCCTGTGGGCTGGCAGAAACGCTAAGGTTGTTACGGCGGGCAAAGCGGATCAGGTTGCGGTAGCTCTGCATCATCGCATCAAGCAGCTCGTTGTGCGCCTCGCGCACCTGATCGATCTTCCAGTTGGCGCGGTTGTCCAGCATGGCGAGACGCGCATCGTCCCACCCCCACTCTTTGACTAACTGGCTGACGACTTCACGACGCCAGCCCACGCAGGCGCGTTCGCGGCTCAGTTTTTCACAAACTTTGAGATAGAAACATCGACGCACCAGGTCAAGACGCGTGGCGTCCTCAATGGCTGTCAGGTATTCGGTGACGCGTTCCAGCATCATGCAGTAGGCATCAAGCCCGTAGGAGACGATCTCCCCGTCGTGCAGACGCTGTTTAATATCTTTCGCCAGCAGGCGCGGCGTGGGGTATTCCCAGGAGTAAGCTTCCAGCAGCAGGGTTTTCAGCACCGCTTTGTACGGTGAATCAATGCTCTTATAAAGCTGCCAGAGGCTTGCGCCAAAGTACTCTTCGGCGGACAGGGAGCTCAGGCCGCCCAGATCCAGCCACTCGTTTGGCGTCAGAACGCCCTGCGAGTAAAGCGACATGACGTAGTCGTCATAATTCTCTTCTTCATCGCACGGCACCATATTCCACAGAATACGTTTCCCGGCCAGGCGAACGGCAGTACGGTAAAACTCATCCAGCAACAGGATGTGCTGAGTCGAGCCGCAGTCTTCACCACCCAGACTGCCGCTTTCGTTATGGCGGAAACGGTTTTCATCAATCAGGAAGAAGCTCACTTCCACGCCGAGCGACGCCGCCCAGCTCTCCAGCAGGCTGCATTTACGCTGCAACAGCTGGCGCTCTTCATTGTCGAGCCAGGACTGATGGCAGACCCAGATATCCAGGTCAGAAGAGCAGCTTTGCCCAACCGATGATGTGCTGCCCATGGAGTAAACCCCGGTAATCGGCAGCTCGCCTTTCGGCGAATCCTGCGGCGGCATACCACGGTAGAGTTCAAGTTCAGTCAGGTAATGCTGTTGGGTTTCATCAGGCGTGAAGAGGCAAATGCCCTGGGGAACGTTACCATCGAGGTAACCCGGCATTAGCGGATGGTGATAGTGCAACAATGTCGGCAGAAGACTGTATACCTGCTGGAAAGCAGGGCCCATGGCAGCAAGCGCGCGATCCACGCGCAATTGATTGATGGCATCCAGTCTCTGTTTCAGAGTCTCAATATAGAGGTACAAGACGTATCGCCTGATGTTTCCGGGTGTCGCATGCCAGTCAGAACAGAAAAAGCAGCGGACCCGCAGTATTTCAAAAAATAACCGTTACCCTTTTTTCGCCTTTTGCTTTTCTGGTGGTACAGACGAAAAAATGGTCTAAAACGTGATCAATTTAACACCTTGCCGGTTGACCGTAAAGAAAGATGCGCTACATACAAGTGTAGCACCGTTCTGTACGTGTAAATTCCTGAATACGGCGATGGCTGACGAATACGCCGCCCTGTCCCTCTCACTCTTCATCAACCGTAAAACTGCCATCCGAGTGTCAACAATGTTAGGATGGTTAGCGATTGATAATGACGGTAACAAGCATGTTAGACAATGTTTTGAGAATTGCCACACGCCAAAGTCCTCTTGCACTCTGGCAGGCACATTATGTTAAGCAGCGCCTGGAAGCCTGCCACACCGGATTACGCGTTGAGCTGGTGCCAATGGTTACGCGTGGCGATGTCATACTGGATACGCCGCTGGCCAAAGTGGGCGGAAAAGGTCTGTTTGTCAAAGAGCTGGAGCTGGCATTGCTTGAGAACCGCGCCGATATCGCCGTGCATTCGATGAAGGATGTGCCCGTTGAGTTCCCGGAAGGGCTGGGGCTGGTGACCATCTGCGAGCGCGAGGATCCGCGCGATGCGTTTGTCTCTAATCGATATGACTCGCTCGATGCGTTGCCGGCAGGCAGCGTGGTCGGCACGTCAAGTTTACGCCGCCAGTGTCAGCTGGCTGAACGTCGCCCGGATCTGGTGATCCGTTCGCTGCGCGGGAACGTCGGCACACGCCTTGGCAAGCTGGATAACGGCGACTACGATGCCATTATTCTTGCGGTTGCGGGCCTGAAACGCCTGGGGCTGGAAGAACGTATTCGCGTGGCGTTGCCGCCGGAGCTGTCGCTGCCCGCCGTCGGCCAGGGCGCCGTCGGCATTGAGTGTCGTCTGGATGATGTGCGCACTCAGGCACTGCTGGCGCCGCTGAATCATGACGATACCGCCGTTCGCGTAAAAGCCGAGCGCGCGATGAATACACGCCTCGAAGGAGGCTGTCAGGTGCCAATTGGCAGCTATGCTGAATTAACTGACGGTGAACTGTGGCTGCGTGCGCTGGTTGGCGCGCCGGACGGCTCGCATATGGTTCGCGGTGAACGTCGCGGCAAACCGCAAGATGCCGAGGCGCTTGGCGTATCGCTGGCGGAAGAGCTGCTAAATAACGGCGCACGTGAAATTCTGGCCGAGGTCTATAACGGAGAGCCCCCTGCATGAGCATACTTGTCACCCGCCCTTCTCCCGCAGGAGAGCAGTTAGTGAGCCGTCTGCGCGCACTGGGGCAGGTGGCCTGGAGTTTTCCGCTGATTGAATTCTCCCCCGGTCGCGAGCTGCCTGAGCTCGCTGACCAGATGCGTCTCTTGCAGGAAGGCGATCTGCTCTTTGCGCTGTCGCAGCATGCCGTGGAGTTTGCCCATGCGCAACTGCAACAACAGGGCGTTCGCTGGCCTCACGCCCCCCGCTATTTCGCCATCGGGCGCACTACGGCGCTGGCCTTACATACCGCGAGCGGAATCGATGTTCGTTACCCGTTAGATCGGGAAATCAGCGAAGTCTTGCTACAATTACCTGAATTACAAAACATTGCCGGAAAGCGCGCGCTTATTTTGCGCGGCAACGGTGGCCGCGAACTGCTGGGCGAGACGCTGCGCGAACGCGGCGCAGACGTGACGTTTGTGGAGTGCTATCAGCGCTGTGCAAAACACTATGATGGCGCGGAAGAAGCAATGCGCTGGCACGCCCGCGGTATTAATACGCTGGTGGTCACCAGCGGTGAAATGTTACAACAGCTTTGGTCGCTGATTCCGCTTTGGTATCGCGAAAACTGGTTACTCCGCTGTCGGCTTCTGGTCGTCAGTGAGCGTCTGGCGAACCACGCCCGGGAACTGGGCTGGCAGGATATTCGGATCGCTGAAAACGCCGACAACGATGCGCTGCTGCGCGCATTACAATAACTCTCAAATGGGAAGCCATAATGACGGAACACGAAAAATCCTCCGCCGTGGTTGAAGAGACCAGGGAGACTGTGGACACCACGTCACAGCCAGAGACGACAGACAAAACCGTTGAGAAGAAAAACGGCAGCAATAAAACCAGCCTCACGCTGAGCGTGATTGCCATCGCGATTGCGCTGGCCGCAGGCGTGGGTCTCTACGGGCTGGTGAAGAAACAAGGCACCAACCAGACGGCCACCAGCGACGCGCTGGTTAACCAAATCACTGCCCTACAGAAAGCGCAGGAGACGCAAAAAGCTGAGCTGGAAGGTGTGATCAAACAGCAGGCTGCCGCCCTCGCCGACGCGAACAGCAAACGTGAAGAGTTGACCAAACAGCTGAGCGAAGTGCAGGAAAAAGTCGCCACAATTTCGGGAACCGATGCCAAAACCTGGCTACTTTCACAGGCTGATTTTCTGGTGAAACTAGCCGGGCGCAAGCTCTGGAGCGATCAGGATGTCACCACCGCCGCCGCGCTGCTGAAAAGCGCCGACGCAAGCCTGGCTGATATGAACGATCCGAGCCTCATCAACGCACGCCGCGCTATTACGGAAGATATCGCCAGCCTGTCCGCGGTTTCTCAGGTCGACTACGACGGTATCATCCTTAAGGTGAATCAGCTCTCGAACCAGATTGATAACCTTCAGCTGGCCGATAACAACGACGATGACTCTCCGATGGATTCCGACGGTACCGAGCTGTCCAGTTCCCTGAGCGAATGGCGTATCAACCTGCAAAAGAGCTGGCAGAACTTTATGGACAGCTTTATTACCATTCGCCGCCGCGATGAAACTGCCGTGCCGCTGCTGGCACCGAACCAGGACGTCTATCTACGCGAAAACATTCGTTCCCGCCTGCTGGTCGCGGCGCAGGCCGTGCCGCGTCACCAGGAAGAGACCTACAAACAGGCGCTGGATAACGTTTCAACCTGGGTACGTGCTTACTACGATACCAATGATGCAACCACGACCGCGTTCCTTGAGGATATCGACAAGCTGAGCCAGCAAAACATCACCATGAACGTACCGGACAAGCTGGAAAGCCAGCCGATTCTGGAGAAGATCATGCAGACGCGCGTGCGTAACTTGCTGGCCCAGCCGGGCGTTCCGGCAGAGCGTCCGGCTGAAGCACCTGCCGCCGCGCCAGCGCCTGAAAGCGCGCCGCAAGGAGAGTAATGATGCTAAAAGTTTTCTTACTCTTCATCCTGCTGATCGCCGGGATTGTACTGGGGCCGATGCTTGCGGGTCACCAGGGTTACGTATTGATCCAGACCGATAACTACAACATCGAAACCAGCGTAACAGGGCTGGTGATTATCCTGATCCTGGGTGTGGTCGTTCTGCTGGCAGTGGAGTGGCTCCTGCGTCGTATTTTCCGTACCGGCGTACATACGCGCGGCTGGTTCGTTGGCCGTAAGCGCCGTCGCGCCCGTAAGCAGACCGAGCAGGCATTGCTGAAGCTGGCCGAAGGCGACTATCAGCAGGTTGAAAAGCTAATGTCGAAAAATGCCGACCATGCAGAACAGCCGGTTGTTAACTATCTGCTGGCCGCTGAGGCGGCGCAACAGCGAGGCGATGAGGCCCGCGCCAATCAGCATCTTGAACGCGCGTCTGAGCTCTCTACTAAGGATCCGATTCCGGTTGAGATCACCCGCGTTCGTCTGCAACTGGCGCGCAATGAAAACCATGCCGCACGTCACGGCGTTGACCGTCTGCTGGAAATTACCCCTCGTCATCCGGAAGTGCTGCGTCTTGCTGAGCAGGCATATATTCGGACCGGTGCATGGGGCTCGCTGCTGGACATTATCCCTTCCATGGCGAAAGCCGACGTGGGTGATGATGAACATCGTGATGAACTTCAGCGTCTGGCCTGGATTGGCCTGATGGATCAGGCGCGCGCCGATCTCGGCAGCGACGGCCTGAAAACCTGGTGGAAAAACCAGAGCCGCAAAACGCGCCAGCAGGTTCCTCTTCAGGTTGCGATGGCAGAACATCTGATTGAGTGTGACGACCATGACACCGCGCAGGAGATCCTCCTCGACGGTCTCAAGCGACAGTATGATGACCGCCTGGTGATGGTCATCCCGCGTCTGAAAACCAACAATCCGGAACAAATTGAAAAAGCACTGCGCCAGCAGATCAAAACCGTGGGCGATCGTCCGCTGCTGTGGAGTACGCTGGGCCAGTCTCTGATGAAACACGGCGAGTGGCAGGAGGCGAGTCTCGCCTTCCGCGCCGCGCTGAAGCAACGCCCGGACGCATTTGATTACGCCTGGCTTGCTGATTCGCTGGACAAGCAGCACAAGCCGGAAGAGGCCGCAGCTATGCGCCGTGATGGGCTGTTATTGACGCTGCAAAATAACGGAACGCAGCAGTAATTAAGAGGAGGCCAGATGGCCTCCTTTTTTTATCTCATTTCTCCTGCTACATTCTTTTAACACTCACCTGCAAACGAACCCGCCAATGTAACGATGTCTTTTCCTTAACTTTTTTTTGCACACGCGCTTACCCGCGTGGAATAAACCGTTTCTGAAAGGATATCGTCATGAACTCGCTTTTATATGCGCTTTTCGAAGCGCTGCGGTGCCATCGCTGGCTCCGCCTGCTGGCCTGCGCCTTTATCTTTAGCTCCCTGGGTAATGGCTTAACTCAGGTTGTTGTTTTCGGATTATTGTTACAGTGGTCAGCCCCGTCAGCGCTGTGAACCCTCGCCTTCCTTTTTGCTACGGTGCCCGGTTTTATCGGCAGCCTGATTGGTGAAAAGCTGTGCCAGCGGTTTTCACCTCTCTACCTGTTGATGCTGACCGAATGGCTGGGCTTGCTCGCCCTGCTCTTTCCCCTTTCAGGCGCACATTACCACAGCATACCGGCGCTGCTTGCGGTGCAATCCACAGAAGCGTTGCTGAGCGGGATGAGCTGGCCTGCGTTAACGCTGCTGTTTAAACGCGGACTGCATGAGGCAGAACTGCCTGCGGCAACGTGTCTGGAAAATGTGATTTTTGCCTCCCAGGTTTTGTTAGGAACCGGGCTGGGTGTGGTGTTGTTCCAGCGCATCCCGGTCTTCGCCTTACTGGTCATCGACGCCGCCAGTTTTATGGGATCGCTGGTCATGCTGTTTCTCGCAGAACGCCAGTATGTAGCGCGTCCAGCACCGTTGCCTGTCGGGGACCCTCAACCTGTGGCATTGCGCTGGCAAACTCTGACCCTTCGACAAAAACGCAGTTTGCTGATTTTGCCTGCCCTTGCTGCCGTAGGCTCGCCAGCAATGGCGTTGCTGCCAGCACTGGCGCAGCAGATCAACCCCGAGAATGCCGCTGGGCTTGCGCTGCCCTTGCTTTTTGCCAGAAGCCTGGGACAGCTTTGTGGCCCCTTGCTGCTCAGAAAAGAGAGTCTGACGCGCTTTGCAGCAAGAACGCCTTTGCTACTTAGCTGTCTTGCTCTTTTTCTGGCAGCCTATGGGTTGCTTCCGTTTTTATCCGCATGGGTCGTGCTTGCGCTGGGGATGATCTTTATCGCGCATCTGGCGTCGAATATCGTTTTTGCGGCGGGTACGTTTGGGGTACTGAGTAATTTTCAGGCTATACAGATATCCGCTGCCAGCGGTAAGGCCTGGCGCTGGCAAACGTTGAGCGCTTCCCTTTTTACGGGCCTCGCCGCAATGACGGCGACGATATTGGGAGCGGCTCAGACGCTATATGCTGTCTCTGCTATCGCTCTGCTGTTAGTGGCGCTGGTCCTGGCCCATTATCGTGAATAAGGCATAAAAAAACGCCTGCTATAAAAGCAGGCGTTAAAACAGGTCTGTAAGACAACATATTTGGTGCTTCACTCAACGTTGTGTCCATGGTGTCTGATGAGGCCGAAGCGACATCTGTCAGTGGACGATAAGCACCGTAAACGGCTCTGCGTCATTCCTGAGTTTATGAGGCCTTAAGGCGAACATAAGAGATGGAATGAGCATCTACACGCATATTATTGCATGTAATGTGCCAGGTTTACACGCAGAACTTTTACATCGCGCAACATTTTAAGATAAAAGGAAATTATGCTGTTAAGAACCGCCTGAAGCCATACAACATCGCGCTAAAGTCGGTGAACTGTCGCCACAAGGAGACAGGTTAAGAGGTAAAATAACAAATACTTAAATATTAATGGTTTATATGTCGCTGAATCGCGACAAGGATGTGGGGTGTTGTCGGGAAATGACTACAGGATAAAAAAACGCAGAAAACAAAAAACCCCGCCGAAGCGGGGTTCAAAATTGGTCGGCGAGAGAGGATTCGAACCTCCGACCCACTGGTCCCAAACCAGTTGCGCTACCAAGCTGCGCTACTCGCCGATGTACTGCTTTTTTGAATTTTTAGTTCAACTCATTAAAAGTCGTGGTGCGAGGGGGGGGACTTGAACCCCCACGTCCGTAAGAACACTAACACCTGAAGCTAGCGCGTCTACCAATTCCGCCACCTTCGCAATTCACAACTCTTTCAATAATGGGGTGGCTAATGGGATTCGAACCCACGACAACTGGAATCACAATCCAGGGCTCTACCAACTGAGCTATAGCCACCACTGTATTCTTTCACGCGGTTCTGACTACTTCTCAGACCACCGCAGCTCTAGCGCCGGGACTAAAATGGCGCGCCCGACAGGATTCGAACCTGAGACCTCTGCCTCCGGAGGGCAGCGCTCTATCCAGCTGAGCTACGGGCGCTTAGCGCCGTTGCGGGGCTGGATATTACGTACCTCCGTCCCCGCTGTCTAGTGCTTTTTTGAAAAAAATGCGCGTTTGGTTATGGTTTGCACATTTTGCCGCTTATTCCTCCACTTTATGGGCGGAGCCACGGCGACCCAGGCCAAAAAGTTTATATGCAGCTGTGACGGCAGCCAGGAAGATCATCCCGACAAACAGCGACATGCGGGTATCTTCATTAAAGTACATTCCAATTAATACGCAAATCAGGAACGCCATCGTCAAATAGTTCGCATACGGGAACAGAATGGAGCGGAACGGATGGCTGGCGATCGCTTTTTTGTGCGCCTGCCGGAAACGCAACTGGCTAATCAAAATGACAAACCACGGTACCATCCCCGGCAGCACGCTGGCGCTATAGACGTAAACAAACACGCGCTGCGGATTTGGGATGATGTAGTTCAGGCAAGAGCCAATCAGCAAAATCACAATCGACACGGCTACGCCCGCCACCGGTACACCTACGCGGGAGACTTTGCCCATCACAGCCGGCAGCTGTTTGTTTTGCGAGAGCGCGTAAAGCATACGCCCACAGCTGTACATTCCGCTGTTACAGCCGGAAAGCGCCGCCGTCAGTACCACAAAGTTGATAATGGCGGCTGCCGCCGTGATGCCAATCTTAGCGAAAGTTAAGACAAACGGGCTGCCGGTGGTGCCGATCTCGTTCCATGGGAAAATGGTCACGATAACGAAGATCGCGCCCACATAGAAAATCAGGATACGCCACAGCACCTTGCCTACCGCGCTACGCAGTGTCACCTGCGGGTTTTTCGCCTCACCGGCGGTAATGCCGATCAGCTCAACGCCCTGATAGGAGGCGACAACGATACAGAGCGCCGTCAGAAAGCCCTTCCAGCCACCCGCAAAAAAGCCGCCGTGCCCGGTCAGGTTACCGAAACCGATAGCGTGCCCGCCGTTACCGAAGCCAAAGAAGATGACACCCAGACCCACAACAATCATCACGATGATGGTGGTAACTTTGATCATCGCAAACCAGAACTCGATTTCACCGTAAAGACGAACGGCGGCAAGGTTCGCCAGCGCCACTAGCCCTACGGCAATAAGCGCAGGTATCCACTGGGCCATCTCCGGGAACCAGAACTGCACGTAGACCCCGATGGCGGTGATCTCCGAAATCCCGACGGCCATCCACATAAACCAGTACGACCAGGCCGTGAGATAACCAAAGAACGGGCTCATATACCGGTGGGCGTAAACGGCGAAAGAGCCCGTTACCGGCTCCAGGAACAGCATTTCGCCCATTGAGCGCATGATGAAGAAGACGAACAGTCCGGCAATAATATACGCCAGCAGGACGGAAGGCCCCGCCCATTTCAGCGTGCTTGCCGAGCCCATAAACAGGCCAACGCCGATAGTCCCGCCCAGCGCGATCAATTCAATATGTCGAGCTTCCAGCCCACGCTGAAGCTCCGGTTTTTTCTCTGCCATAATTCCTCGGTTGTGTTTGCTGTTTCCCGACTTATTGCCGGGTATTGTTTTTGAGGGGTACTGAAATACGGAGCGAATGGTTTCTTAAATTCTGGCAAATGGCAAACAATGCATTAAAAAAATGAATGCATTGCACAGAAATTCAGCAGCTTTGCAGGGGGCGTTGCAGCGCGAACAGCAGATCGCGCTGCATATTGATTACATTTTCCCGGTGTAGTGCCAGGCGAGGTAGCGCAGAAGACGAATCTGTCGTTTGATTCGTGTCGGTTGAGAAAGCAGGCGGTAGAGCCACTCCAGCCCCAGGTTTTGCCAGACTTTGGGCGCACGCTTAACGTGGCCGGTAAAGACGTCGTAGGTGCCGCCGACGCCCATATAGAGCGCATCCGGGCTGACCAGACGGCAATCGCGCATCAGAATTTCCTGCCGCGGCGACCCCATGGCGACAGTGACAATTTTCGCCCCACTGTCGCGTACGCGCTCATATAACGTCTGGCGATCTTCCGGCCTGAAATAGCCATCCTGACTGCCCACGATGTTAACATTCCACTGGTTACGCAGCTTTTGTTCGGTCTGCGCCAGCACCTCTGGCTTGCCGCCGATCAAAAATACCGGTGTGCCTTCAGCGCCTGCGCGTTCCATAAGCCGCTCCCAAAGGTCAGCTCCCGCCACGCGAGACACATTAGCGTCTGGAAACTTTTTACGAATTGAACGCACCACGCTAATACCGTCTGCGTATTTAAACTCCGCGGCTTCAATCAGGCTTTTCACTTCCGCATTATCTTCAACCGCCAGCATTTTTTCTGCGTTGATGGCCACCAGCGTGCCCGATTTCATCTGCCCGTCCGCGAACAGAAAATCCAGCGCGTGCTGCATGTCTCGCCAGCCAATCAGCTGTAGCCCGCGCAGCGCATAACGCGGGGCTGAAGTTGTATCCGTCATGATAATCCCTACTCAGACTTGCGACAGCGTTGTGCTGCCCTGTGGCTCACGTCTGTGCACAAGCCCTGCACTGTCAAACAACCAGTACAGCAGTTTTGCCAGCAGCAGACATAGACCGAAAACGACCATAAAGAACACCACGCGTGAGACGAATGAATCCAGCCCCTCGCGCGCCAGAACGATCATATTGAAAATGGCACCGAAACAGAAACTGTGCAAAACAGCGGCTTTGTAGCGGTTGGTCTCTTCATTACCCAGCGTATATAGCCAGTCGAACCATTTTATTATCAGCCCGACCGCGATCGCGCCCGGCAGGATAAACCACGTTCCGCCCATCACTACCAGCGAGCCAATCAGGGTTGGGGAAATCGCCAGGCCCGAATGGTTGTTCAGCACTTCCCAGGTAAAGTAGTTCGCCGTGTTCAGGACAATACCGGGACGGTCGGGCCACAGCCACGTCGGTATAAAGACATAGAAATCGCGAACAATCGGCGCCAGCCCCTGGAATTCGATTTTGTCGTAGTTTTGCAGCAGTAAAGCCAGGTTTTCCCACGGCGAGAAGGTGTCGCGCGTCAGATAAAGGAAGGTATAAAACGCTTCGTCGCCGGCCACGTTCAGCCCGTAGCGCTTCAGCGCCAGCCAGAACATCCCCACAATGCCAAAGACGCCTGCCGCCGCCAGCATCCACAGCGAGATCCAGCCGCGAATAATGCCGATAAACAGGAAAATCGCGAAGGCGATAATGATGTTGGCGCGGGTGCCGCCGACGATCATGTAGGTCAGAATGCCAAATGCGACGGTGCTGACCAGGAAGAACAGCCAGGCTTTGCTGTCCTGACGCAGGAAAAAGACCACCAGCATCGCCGGAATGAAGAAATAGAAGAAACGCTTGAGCGCGACGCCGGAGACTTCGGCGGAGAAAATCTGGCTATAGGACTGCAACTTAAACAGTAAAAAGCCGTTATGCATGAAGAAAATCGCCACGCTGACGAGGGCGATGGTCATCAGCATAACCCACGTCAGATGGGTTTCTACCCGGTTCATGGTAAACAGCGGACGACGGGGTGCGGTGTCTTTCGCCGCGCGCAGGCGCGTTTTATAGGTGACGTAATACACCGCGTAGAAGCAGGTCGCAGAGAGCAGTGCCTGCAACAAGATTTCCGGCGGAGCGACGCCAACATCAAAGCGGAACACGAGGATGCTGGTCAGCGGGAAGCCAAAGAAAAAGGTCAGCAAAAACAGCAGCGAGAAGAAAACGTTGAAGTTAAAACGTACGCGCCGGAACTCAAACCAGGTGAGCGTGGCGATAAACAGCGTGCTCAGCAGCCAGACCACCAGCAAGCCGCTAAATTGCAACTGGCTCATGCGTTGTCTCCTGAAGCAATACGCAGCGCGTGGTGCCACGGCGTGAGGTAGTTCGGGCTGAAAAAGTCGATGCTATTTTTATCCACCAGCGTGAGCTGACGCTGCGCTTCCCGTACTACCTCGACATTAAGCGTGTCAGAGGTAAACAGCACCGGAATATGCTGTTCGGCCATGTCCTGCCAGAACGGGTTTTCGCGGTTGAGCACGCACGGTACGCCCGCCTGAATCAGCAGACACAGCGTACCAATCCCCTGCTGACGGGCAAAGATGAAATAGCCCAGATCGCATTTTCGCAGGAGCGCGAGATAGTCATCAAATTCCAGCTTATCGTTGAGAATGTGCAGATTTTCCGCGCTAAACAGCGCAAGCCCCTGCTGGCGAACGTCATTGATGTAGGCGTCGTTATTGGCGGGATAGCCCATCGGCACCACTACGTTCACCGTATCGCCAAACTGCTGATGTACCGCCCGCAGCGCCGCGACATGCTCGTTACTGCGATCGCCGGAATTTCCCACCAGGATGGTCAGTTTGCCCTCACGAATCGCGTCATTCGCCAGGGTGTTCAGCGCCGGATCCATACGGGTCGGAAAATAGAGCAGCTCCCCGCGAACCTTCGGGTGCTGTTTAGCAAAATAGTTGAGATCGCCACGGGTAGCAAAAACGCAGCCCACGCGCGCCTGGGCCAGACGACGCAGCGGATAGAAAAGACGGAATTTCCAGCCACGGGAGACTTCGTAGAGATCCGCTCCCCAGATATGCCAGCTGAACTGGGAAGGTTTTATCCCGCCGCTTAACAGCGCCAGCCACAGGCCAGTATTGAACTGTCCGTGGAAGAAGAAACGCTGGCTTCGGTCCGCTTTAGCTTTCGCGACAACGGCTTTGGTCAGCGCCGCTTTGTCTGGCCAGAAGGTGATGTGCAATGCCGGACACGCCACGCTCAGACCGTTATCGCGTCCAACGACCATAAACTCGCGCGCATCGGGCGTGCCGGATGCCAGTTCATCATTGAAGAAACGTAGAACGGTCTGGTTGTGATGCGGGATATCCGATCCCAGTATGTGTATCAGTGCAGTCATGCGCGTTTACGCCAAAGTAAAAATACGCCGCAACAGGCAGCGAAATAAACGATATAAGTTGCCATATAGGCCTGAGCCGCCCCCAGCGCACCGTGGGTGGGGATCAGCCAGTGAGAAAATGCCGTCAGCAGCGCAAACTGGCCGATCTCTGCCAGGATATACAACCGCAGCGAAGCCTTCGCAATCACCAGATAGCCGAAAACGTATGCCCCCACTTTCAGCACATCGCCGACCAGTTGCCAGGCAAACAGATCGCGCATGGCGGTAAACTTCGCCGAAAACAGCAGCCAGATGGCGAAATCACGCAGTAACCAGACGGTAAAGCTGGCGATCGCAACCGCCGGCAATACAAAACGCAGGGAGCGAAAAATCTCGCGGGTAATATCCTGCCTGGAAGTCAGGCGCGATAAGGTTGGCAGTAAATAGACGCTAAAGGAAGCCGTAATAAATTGGAGGTAAGCATCTGAAATGCTGCTCACGCCCTGCCAGATCCCCACTTCATCCCAGCTGTAATGCGCTGCCAGCAGGTTTCGCATCATCACGTAGGCAACGGGAAGCGTTACCGAAGTGATGAGCGCCATCAGGGTAAACTTACCGAGCTGCCCCGCCAGTATCTTGTCCCACTGCGGTTTCAGGTAACTCAGCGGGACATTGCCTCTGCGCATCAGCATAAACGCAGCCGGAATGACAACGAGCGCAGGCACCAGCGCCAGCCCCAGCAGCGCGCCTTCATAGCCGCCCAGCCGATAACAAAAGTAGTAGGCGATAACGCCGATGATGCTGCCGAGGATCAGCGCCAGCGCATTCCCGGCGGCATCACGGAAGCCTTTCATCAGCGCCAGCAGCAGGTTCGCCCAGGCGATCCCCATCTGAACCAGCGCCACCAGGCGCACCAGCCCCTGATAATGCGTGTGTCCGAACAGCCCCTGGCTGATGGGTGCCGCCGCCAGCAAAAAGACGACGGCCAGCAACGTAGAGAAGCCCAGCACCATAGCCGAGGAGGTGCCCACCACCGTGCGGAGCTTTTCGGCATCGTCATGATGCTGCGCGACGTATTTGGTGACGCCATTGTATATCCCGGCTCCCGCCAGCACGCCAAGCACCGTGACCAGCTGGCGGAAGTTCCCTGCCAGCCCAACGCCTGACGGACCAAATGAGACGGCCAGCAGCTTGACGACCAGTAACCCGGCGCCAATTTTTACTAGCGTGGACGCTGCCGTCCACACCGACGCTTTTGCCAGAGACATATCAGGCGAAATAACTCAGAAGCGAATTGATCACCGTACGCTGGTTCACCGGCGCGAGGTTGTAGAACAGGGGCAGGCGGAGCAGACGTTCGCTCTCTTTGGTGGTGTAGCGGTCTTCACCGGCAAACATCCCGAAGGCTTCGCCAGCCGGGCTGGAGTGCAGCGGAATATAGTGGAATACCGCCATAATTTCCGCCTCTTTCAGCCAGGCAATCAGCTTGCTGCGATCGTCGTTATCGCGCAGCTTGATGTAGAACATGTGAGCGTTGTGGATGCAGTCTGCCGGAACAGTCGGCAGTTCAATACGTCCGGCTTTTGCCAGCGGCTCCAGCGCGTCGTAGTAGGTTTGCCACAGGGAGAGGCGTTGCAGATTGATGCGCTCTGCCGCTTCCAGCTGCGCCCAGAGATACGCGGCCTGCAAATCCGCCATCAGGTAGCTTGAGCCGATATCGCGCCAGGTATACTTATCCACCTGACCGCGGAAGAACTGGCTGCGGTTGGTCCCTTTTTCACGGATCACCTCCGCACGCTCCACCAGGGCACGATCGTTAATCAGCGTCGCGCCGCCTTCGCCGCCTGCGGTGTAGTTTTTGGTTTCGTGGAAGCTAAAGCAGCCGATATGACCGATGGTGCCCAGCGCGCGACCTTTGTAGGTGGACATCACGCCCTGCGCGGCGTCTTCCACCACAAACAGGTTGTGCTTTTTGGCGATGGCCATGATGGTGTCCATCTCACAGGCCACGCCCGCGTAATGCACCGGCACAATCGCCCGCGTTTTGTCAGTGATCGCCGCTTCAATCAGCGTTTCGTCGATGTTCATGGTATCCGGACGGATATCCACAAACACGATTTTCGCCCCGCGCAGGACAAACGCGTTCGCCGTGGAGACGAAGGTGTAGCTCGGCATGATCACTTCATCGCCAGGCTGGATATCCAGCAGCAGCGCCGCCATCTCGAGCGATGCGGTACAGGACGGCGTCAGCAGCACCTTGGCACTGTGAAAACGTTGCTCCATCCACTGCTGGCAGCGGCGGGTAAAACCGCCGTCGCCACAGAGCTTGCCGCTGCCCATAGCCGACTGCATGTAATCAAGTTCAGTGCCCACAACGGGAGGCGCGTTAAATGGAATCATCTTGTCACCTGTATAACCAGTAGGCGGTGGCGTCGATGCTGGCACCACTCGCAATATAACGTTTAAGCGCAGCGGTGTTGCCCATCTGGGTTGCGACCCGCAGCGTCGATACCTGTTGTTGCTCCGCCCAGTGCAGCGCCGCCTGCATGAGTTTCTCGCCCATGCCGCGCCCGGCTAACAGTCCGATGCGCGCCTCGTGCTCGGTGAGCCTGCGAAGCGAAACAAAACCCTGAATCTGTCCCCCGTCAGTACGGAACACCAGACATACGTGGTCAAACGTGCCTTTGACCGCATTCTCTATCCACTGAGCATAAAAGCGACCGCTGTCATCGGGCGCATACCAGGGCGCCCGGAAACGGCTCTGAGCGAAGGCCAGCGCCGCCATCTTGCGCAGCGTGGGGATATCCTGCTCCGTTGCAATTTCCGCGCCCGGTGAGGCGTAGCGAGCCACGGTAACAGAGAGATCAACCTCGCCCTCGACCAGCCGGAATCCGTGCTGCTGGAGGGCGTCCAGCAGATCGGCGCGGTCCGCCGGGATCTTAGCCTGTACGCGCTGCCAGGCGCTGAAGTCTGCATCCTGCAACGCAGGGGCATTGTCGCGCAGACGCACTATCGCTGAGGGACGCGCAAAAAATGCGCTTTCCCACTCAAGAGACTCCAGCACGCCGTTGAGGATACTCAACGCCACACGCCTTTGGTATCAACAACATACTGCTGACATACGGCATCACCGGAAACCGCTTTAAACGCATTGTGATCCACCAGCAGCACCAGCACATCCGCCGTCGCCAGCGCGTCATCCAGGGCGGTAAGGGTGCAGTGACCGGCAAGTTTTGCCGGCAACGCATGAATATTCGGCTCAACCACCAGCGTTTCACCGCTGTGCCAGGCAGCGATCATTTCGGCAATTTCCATCGCCGGGCTTTCGCGCAGATCGTCAATATTCGGTTTGAATGCCAGACCAAAGCAGGCAATTTTCAGCTCACTGGCGCGTTTGCCGCTGTCGGCCAGGCAATCCGCGACCGTGGCTTTGACCTGGTTGATAACCCAGTGCGGTTTATGGTCGTTTACTTCGCGCGCGGTGCGAATCAGGCGTGCCTGTTCCGGATTTTGCGCCACGATAAACCACGGATCGACCGCGATGCAGTGCCCACCCACGCCCGGCCCCGGCTGAAGGATGTTCACGCGGGGGTGACGGTTGGCAAGGCGAATAAGTTCCCAGACGTTAATCCCCTGATCGGCGCAAATCAACGACAGTTCATTCGCAAACGCGATGTTAACGTCGCGGAAACTGTTTTCGGTCAGTTTGCACATCTCGGCGGTGCGGGAGTTGGTCACCACACATTCGCCTTCAAGGAAAATTTTATACAGCTCGCTGGCGCGCGCGGAGCAGACTGGCGTCATGCCGCCAATCACGCGGTCATTTTTAATCAGTTCCACCATCACCTGGCCTGGCAGTACGCGCTCAGGGCAGTAGGCGATATTGATATCGGCCTGGTCGCCCACCTGCTGGGGGAAGCTAAGATCGGGACGCGCCTCGGCCAGCCACTGTGCCATCTGCTCGGTTGCCCCAACAGGTGAAGTGGACTCAAGGATAACCAGCGCCCCTTTCTTCAGCACAGGCGCAATGGATTTTGCCGCCGCCTCGACGTAAACCATGTCAGGCTCATGATCGCCTTTAAAGGGCGTTGGAACCGCAATCAGGTACGCATCGGCTTCTACCGGCGTGGTGCTGGCGCGCAGGAAGCCACCGTCCACCGCCTTTTTCACCACGCGATCGAGATCGGGCTCCACGATATGAATTTCGCCACGGTTGATGGTTTCCACCGCGTGCGCGTTGATATCTACGCCAACGACCTGCTTTTGACGAGAGGCAAAGGCCGCCGCAGTAGGCAGCCCGATATAGCCAAGACCAACAACAGAGATGGTAGTAAAACTCATAGCGTTACCCGATTGTGTTTAAGTGCGTGCAAAATACGACCACAAGCCTGCCCGTCACCGTACGGATTGTGGGCCCGGCTCATCGCCTGATACTCTTCATCGTCATGCAGTAAGCGCGTGACCTCTTCGACAATACGACGCGGATCCGTTCCCACCAGACGCACGGTACCGGCAGTAACCGCTTCCGGGCGTTCGGTGGTTTCACGCATCACCAGTACCGGCTTACCGAGGGAGGGCGCCTCTTCCTGAATGCCGCCAGAATCGGTCAGGATCAGCCAGGCGTGGTTCATCAGCCAGACAAATGGCAGATAGTCCTGCGGCTCGATCAGGAGCACGTTTTCCACGTGACCCAGGATACGGTTGACCGGTTCGCTGACGTTCGGGTTGAGGTGCACCGGATAGACAATCTGCACATCCTCGTTCTGCGCGGCGATTTCAGCCAGCGCGTGGCAGATTTGCTCAAAGCCACGGCCAAAGCTTTCGCGGCGGTGGCCCGTCACCAGAATCGTTTTCTTGCCGTTGTTCAGGAACGGATAGCGCGCAGCAAGTTCTGCCTGAAGCTCGCTGTTAGCCAGCACGCGGTCACGCACCCAAATCAGCGCATCAATGACCGTATTGCCGGTGACGAAGATCTTGCTGTCGCTGATATTTTCGCGCAGCAGGTTTTGGCGTGAGTTCTCGGTTGGCGCAAAATGGTACATCGCCAGGTGACCGGTGAGCGTACGGTTGGCCTCTTCCGGCCACGGGGAATAGAGATTGCCGGTACGCAGACCCGCTTCAATATGACCAACGGGGATACGCTGATAGAACGCGGCCAGGCTGGTTGCCACGGTAGTGGTGGTGTCGCCGTGCACCAGCACTACATCCGGCTTGAACGACTCCAGAATAGGCTTTAATTCTTGCAGAATACGGCAGGTGATTTCCGTCAGTCCCTGTCCCGGTTTCATTATATTGAGATCGTAATCCGGGACGATAGAAAAGAGGGTTAAGACCTGATCGAGCATCTCACGGTGCTGGGCAGTCACGCACACTTTCGCTTCAATATCAGGATCTCTGGCCAGCGCATGAACCAGAGGCGCCATCTTGATGGCCTCCGGCCTGGTGCCAAATACGGTTAGTACTTTCACATCGATTCTCTTCGATTAGACGATGAAGGTCACAGCCTTCATCGTAGACGGCGTTCTTAGTTTGTGCGGCGACGCAATAACGCTACGCCAGCGCCAGTCAGTGCGCCCACAATCCCCCACATGATCATCAGGAATGCGCGACGCGGACTATCGCGTTTTACAGGCTCTTCAGGCGTTCTTAAATAACGATAGGTCTGAAAACGCGGGTCCAGCGTTGGACCGACGTTGAGCGTATTGAGCATGGCGCGGTTTTGGTCGTAATCAAGGTCAAAGTCAGGGCCAACGGCCTGGATATTTTCCAGACGAGCCTGAAGCATTGGGCGACCAAGAAGGAACATTTCTGAATCCGGGAGTTCGTCCGCCGGAACATCCGTTTCGCTACGGGAAATATTGTGCTGTTCCGCAATCTTCAGCGCCTGCTCAAGATTATGCACGCGACGGGCGAAGATGGCCTTAGCGACCTCTTCCTGGCGTTTGACCTGCGCTTTCATCTGGATAGTGCGCGCAGCCCAGGCGCCTTTCAGCTCGTCATTCAAATGACTGGCCGCGCGCTGGCTGGCAAAAGCAACGTACTGACGCAACAGGTTATTGGCGTCCGGCGCCGTTTCCGCAATCAGCTTCACGCTGTCGCTAACGTTACGAAGCACATCGCCAGGCATAAACTGAATGTTATTAATCAGATCATCCAGCAGCGCGGCATCCGCTTTGCTGTTACCGACCATGCGCTGCTTGTAGTAGTCCGTCTGGGACCAGAAATCGCGACGTGTATCCCACGACGCCAGCTGCATCACAAACTCTTTGTAGGATTCATCCATCACCGAGGCCTGATCCGGGGTCGCCAGATTGGCCTTGATATCAAGATTACGCAGGAATTGCTGCTGGGAGTAGTAGCCTCCAAGCATATTCACCGTTGGTCGGTCTGTGATCGCCGTGGCGCTCCACTCTTGTTTTGCAAAGAAGGTGTAAGCAAGCGCTAACAGCGCGAACCCCAGGGCAATCCCTACAATCCACAGTTTGCCCTGCCATAACACGCGAAACAAACCACGAATATCCAGCTCGTTCTCAGTGCCCACTGATTTCGCTCCCGCCAACGGTTGAGTCATCATAGTCCCGGTTTTACTTAGTTAATGTTGTGTTTTTGCCACTGTTCCGACGCATCCTGCGTTTTAAACGTTTAATAAAACGCGCGACTTTCCATGCACGCTTGATGCAGTAACCGTACATGAAAAATGCTAGCAAGAATAATACCAACATTACCCATTCAGGAATGAAATGTGCGTATTCTGCGGCAACGCCAATCGCAGCCAGAATAGCAGCCGCAAGCGTAATCAACACAAATGCCTGACGAGACGTGAAGCCGGCGCGCATAATCAGGTGGTGAATATGCTGCCGATCGGGAGAAAACGGGCTCATTCCTTTACGCAGACGGCGGTACATAATAGCGACCATGTCCATCAGCGGGATGGCGATAATCCAGAGAGCCGTTACCGGGCTGATAGGGTGCGTTTTACCCTGCGTGGTTTCCAGCAGGACCCAGATAACCGTAAAGCCAATCAGGGTACTGCCCGCATCGCCCATAAAGACTTTATAGCGACGCCCTAACACACCCAGGTTCAGGCAGATGTATGGCAGGATGGCGGCAATCATAGCAAAGCACCACATTGACAGGCTGTACTGGCCGTCAAACCATAAGATGATGCCGATCGCGCCAAACGAAACAGAGGACAGCCCACCAAGCAGACCGTCTATACCGTCAACCATGTTAAAGGCGTTGATAGCCGCCCACACGGCAAACAGCGTCAGGAAGAAGCCGAATGGCCCAAGCACCAGCTCCCAGGGACCAAACACGTAGCCCAGGCTTCTGAGATAGAGGCCGCCTACCACCATCATAATGATGCCAATGGCCGCCTGTACCGTCGCGCGGAACTTCACGCTGATATCAAAACGATCATCAAGGGCGCCGACCAGTACCAGCACACCGGCACATGCCAGATAGAGTGCGGCATGGGGGATATAATAATCCGCGATCCCGAATGTGAAACAGATGCCTGCGTATACCGAAATGCCGCCCACCAGCGGAATAAGCCCCTGATGACGTTTACGGAAGTTCGGTTTGTCCACTAACCCAATTCTTTTTGCTACCTTGCGCGCAATGAACAAAAAACAGGTTGTGAATAAAAAAATACTGATCAGCTCAGTTACTGCAGTGAGTAGATTCACAATGGATTGCTCTCAACAAATGTTAGTCCCGGAAGTATAACCATGAAGCCACTGCCTCAGAAGGATTAAAGATGGCTTCTCACAACTCCCTTTGTATGTTTTTCAATCAATTATTTCTTTGACTGTGCAAACATTCTTATTGTCGCACCGACAGGTCAAAATTGGGAGTGTGTGGTAATAGCGTATAGTCCATAAATAAAAAACGCCACGTAAAAACGTGGCGTTTACTGGGATTATTTGCGTTACGAGCGTTTCATCATGTCGAAGAAATCGTCGTTCGTTTTGGTCATCGCCAGTTTGTTGATGAGGAATTCCATTGCGTCGATTTCGCCCATTGGATGGATGATTTTGCGCAGGATCCACATTTTCTGAAGCTCTTCCTGAGTGGTAAGCAGCTCTTCTTTACGGGTACCGGAACGGTTGTAGTCGATCGCCGGGAAGACGCGTTTTTCTGCGATTTTACGAGAAAGGTGCAGTTCCATGTTGCCTGTACCTTTGAACTCTTCGTAGATAACTTCGTCCATTTTGGAGCCGGTATCGATCAGCGCCGTCGCGATAATGGTCAGGCTACCGCCCTCTTCCACGTTACGCGCCGCACCGAAGAAACGCTTCGGACGATGCAGGGCGTTGGCATCCACACCACCGGTCAGTACTTTACCGGAAGCCGGCACCACGGTGTTGTAGGCACGCGCCAGACGGGTGATGGAGTCGAGCAGGATGATCACATCTTTCTTGTGCTCAACCAGGCGTTTCGCCTTCTCGATAACCATTTCCGCAACCTGAACGTGGCGGGAAGCAGGCTCGTCGAAGGTAGACGCAACCACTTCCCCTTTCACTAGACGCTGCATCTCGGTCACTTCTTCCGGACGTTCGTCAATCAGCAGCACCATCAGCACACAGTCTGGGTGATTGTAAGCAATGCTCTGCGCGATGTTTTGCAGCAGCATGGTTTTACCGGCTTTTGGCGGCGCTACAATCAGACCACGCTGGCCACGACCAATTGGCGATGCCAGATCCAGCACACGCGCGGTTAAGTCTTCAGTAGACCCGTTACCACGCTCCATGCGCAGGCGAGAGTTAGCGTGCAGCGGCGTTAAGTTCTCGAACAGGATCTTATTGCGGGAGTTTTCCGGTTTGTCGTAGTTAACTTCGTTAACCTTCAACAGCGCAAAGTAGCGTTCACCCTCTTTTGGAGGACGAATCTTACCTGAAATGGTGTCACCAGTGCGGAGGTTGAAACGGCGGATTTGGCTAGGGGATACGTAGATGTCGTCAGGGCCGGCGAGGTAGGAGCTGTCTGCGGAGCGGAGGAAACCAAATCCGTCTTGCAGTATCTCCAGCACACCGTCGCCAAAGATATCTTCGCCACTCTTAGCGTGCTGCTTCAGGATGGCGAAAATGATGTCCTGCTTGCGCATACGAGCCTGGTTTTCCAGTCCCATATTTTCGCCGAGAGTGATCAGCTCAGAAACCGGCGTATTCTTTAATTCGGTAAGATTCATAATGGTGTGGGTTCTTAAACTCGGGGTGATTCTCGAACTTAATGTTGTGAATGGTATGGCAGGGTCATCCATGCCTGTTTAGCGGCCATCACCTCATGTCTGTTCGCTGTCTGGTCACAGGGAAAGAACGCAGAACTGAAACGACAAGACGGATTGAGTGACAAGCCCGGAATCTAGCAACTTCACGCACTGTTTAAGTTAACAACGGGAAGTATCGGGTAAAACAAGATTCAAACAACAAGATATGTTTAAAACGTAGTCATAGCTAACTTAGCACGACTAAAGCCGGGCGTCCAGATCTCGCCGTTAATTAGGCGCTCTGGACGCTCAGCTGAGAAACCTTACGCCAGGTTAGCGTCCAGGAACTCTTTCAGTTGACCTTTGGACAGTGCGCCCACTTTGGTCGCTGCCACGTCACCGTTCTTGAACAGCAGCAGGGTCGGGATGCCACGGATACCGTATTTTGGCGCGGTGCCCGGGTTCTGGTCGATGTTCAGCTTGGCAACGGTCAGTTTGCCCTGATATTCGTCAGCGATTTCATCCAGAATCGGAGCGATCATTTTGCAAGGACCACACCATTCAGCCCAGAAATCAACGAGGATCAGCCCGTCAGCTTTAAGTACGTCCGTGTCAAAACTGTCGTCAGTCAGGTGAATAATTTTATCGCTCATATATAACTCCACAGGAATAAGCCTGGTACGTTGGTTTTGTCTCCACCAACGACGTGTTGATGTCGCATTAACCAACTAAAGGTTGACTTTATTTCACCGGATACGCTTTCGTAAAGCAATAGTAAGCTGATATTCTACCACACTATGAGCAAAACACATTTAACAGAACAGAAGTTTTCCGACTTCGCCCTGCACCCAAAGGTGATCGAAGCCCTTGAAACTAAAGGGTTTCATAACTGCACGCCCATTCAGGCTCTCGCCCTGCCGCTGACGCTGGCCGGTCGCGATGTTGCAGGGCAGGCGCAAACCGGTACTGGCAAAACGATGGCGTTTTTAACGTCAACGTTTCATTATTTACTTTCTCACCCAGCGATTGCAGACCGCAAAGTTAACCAGCCGCGCGCGCTAATTATGGCCCCGACGCGAGAACTGGCGGTACAGATCCACGCAGACGCTGAGCCCCTGGCGCAAGCCACCGGCATGAAACTTGGCCTGGCCTACGGCGGCGACGGCTACGATAAACAGCTGAAAGTGCTGGAAAGCGGCGTCGATATCCTGATTGGGACCACCGGCCGTCTTATCGACTACGCCAAACAGAACCATATCAACCTCGGCGCAATCCAGGTCGTGGTGCTGGATGAAGCAGACCGCATGTACGATCTGGGCTTCATTAAAGACATCCGCTGGCTGTTCCGCCGTATGCCTGCGGCAAACCAGCGTCTGAACATGCTGTTCTCCGCAACCCTGTCATACCGCGTACGTGAACTCGCATTCGAGCAGATGAACAACGCGGAATATGTGGAAGTAGAACCGGAGCAGAAAACCGGGCACCGCATTAAAGAAGAGCTTTTTTATCCTTCTAATGAAGAGAAAATGCGCCTGTTGCAAACCCTGATCGAAGAAGAGTGGCCGGATCGCGCGATTATCTTCGCGAACACCAAACACCGCTGTGAAGATATCTGGGGACACCTGGCGGCAGATGGTCACCGTGTGGGTCTGCTGACCGGCGACGTGGCGCAGAAAAAACGCCTGCGCATTCTCGACGAATTTACTCGTGGCGACCTTGATATTCTGGTCGCGACCGACGTGGCGGCCCGTGGCCTGCACATTCCAGCCGTGACGCACGTCTTTAACTATGACCTGCCAGATGACTGTGAAGACTATGTACACCGTATCGGTCGTACTGGTCGTGCAGGCGCAAGCGGTCACTCCATCAGCCTTGCGTGTGAAGAGTATGCGCTGAACCTTCCGGCCATTGAGACCTACATCGGTCACTCTATTCCACAGAGCAAATACAATCCGGAAGCGCTGTTAAGCGAGTTGCCGCCACCTAAGCGCCTTACACGTCCACGCTCCGGCAATGGCCCGCGTCGTTCCGGCGGTGCACCGCGTAATCGTCGTCGTTCAGGTTAAGAAAATATGCTCAGCTCCACCTCGCTTTATGCGGCAATTGATCTCGGTTCGAATAGTTTTCATATGCTGGTTGTGCGCGAGGTGGCGGGAAGCATACAAACGCTGACGCGCATTAAGCGCAAGGTCCGCCTCGCGGCGGGCCTGAGCAGCGATAATCATCTCTCCCCGGAAGCCATGGAACGTGGCTGGCAGTGTCTGCGTCTGTTTGCAGAACGTTTACAGGATATCCCGCTCAGTCAAATTCGCGTTGTTGCCACGGCGACCCTACGTCTTGCGGTTAACGCTGGCGATTTCATTGCCAGAGCACAGGAAATTCTGGGCTGTCCGGTGCAGGTCATCAGCGGTGAAGAAGAAGCGCGTCTGATTTATCAGGGTGTGGCGCATACGACCGGCGGCGACGATCGTCGTCTGGTGGTCGATATCGGTGGCGCCAGTACCGAACTGGTCACGGGCACAGGCGCGCAGGCGACGTCGCTCTTCAGCCTGTCAATGGGCTGTGTGACCTGGCTGGAACGCTACTTTACCGATCGAAACCTTGCCAAAGAGAATTTTGACGAGGCGGAAAACGCGGCGCGTGCGGTCCTGCGCCCGGTCATGGACGAACTGCGCTATCACGGCTGGAAAGTGTGTGTCGGCGCGTCCGGAACCGTGCAGGCGTTGCAGGAAATCATGATGGCACAGGGGATGGACGAGCGGATCACGCTTGCCAAACTCCAGCAGCTTAAACAGCGCGCCATCCAGTGTGGTCGTCTGGAAGAGCTTGAAATAGAAGGGCTGACGCTTGAACGCGCGCTGGTTTTCCCCAGTGGGCTCGCCATACTGATTGCCATTTTCACCGAGCTTAATATCCAGTGTATGACCCTGGCAGGCGGTGCGCTGCGTGAAGGTCTGGTCTACGGAATGCTGCACCAGTCGGTCGATCAGGACATCCGTAGCCGTACGCTGCGTAACGTTCAACGCCGCTTTATTGTGGATACCGACCAGGCGCAGAGAGTGAGTCAACTGGCGTCACAGTTTGCCGATCAGGTGAAAAAAAGCTGGGATATTGAACCGTTAAGCCGCGATCTGTTGCTAAGCGCCTGTGCGCTACATGAAATTGGTCTCAGCGTGGAGTACAAGCAGGCACCGCTGCACGCGGCCTGGCTGGTGCGTAATCTCGATTTGCCGGGTTATACGCCCGCCCAGAAGAAGCTGCTGGCCACCCTGCTGCTGAATCAGACTAACGCCGTCGATCTCTCTTCCCTTCACCAGCAGAACGCTGTGCCGCCGCGCGTGGCGGAGCATCTGTGTCGTCTGCTTCGGCTGGCGATCCTGTTTGCCAGTCGGCGTCGAGATGATTTGCTGCCAGCCATTACGCTGGCGGCAGACGAGGAGAAACTGACGCTGACGCTACCGGAAAACTGGCTTGAGGATCATCCCCTTGGGGCGGAACTGATTGAGCAGGAGTACCAGTGGCAGAGCTATGTGCACTGGGCGCTTGATGTGAAGTGACCCTTGAAGCGTGCCGGGTGGCGGCTTCGCCTTACCCGGCCTACAAATAGTTATCCCTTCTCTTTGGCTTTTGCCAGCATCGCGCGAATGTTTGCCACGTTTGCCTGCCCTTTATGCATACGCTCTTCAGCGGTAATGACTTTACGCTCCTGCTCCCAGATAAGATCGTCCTGAGGCAACTCCAGCAGAAAACGGCTCGGCTCCGGGCGCACCAGCTCACCATACTGACGGCGCTCTTTGCACAGCGTAAACGTCAGCTCTTTCTGCGCACGGGTGATCCCCACGTAGGCCAGACGGCGCTCTTCGTCGACGTTATCTTCATCAATGCTGCTCTGGTGCGGCAATAGGCCCTCTTCCATCCCCACCAGATAGACATAAGGGAACTCCAGCCCTTTCGAGGCATGTAACGTCATCAGCTGAACCTGATCGGCCTCTTCTTCGCTTTCCCCGCGCTCCATCATATCGCGCAGCGTGAAGCGGGTGACCACCTGCGTCAGGGTCATGGGCTCGTCAATCTCAGATCCTTCAAGCATTTCGGTCATCCAGCTGAAGAGCTGGTTAACGTTTTTCATGCGCATCTCTGCCGCTTTCGGGCTGGCGGAGGTTTCATACAACCAGGATTCGTAATCAATGCCGTGGATCAGATCGCGTACTGCCGCCACAGGCTCGCGCTCAGCCAGACGCTGCACCTCACCCAGCCAGTGGGTAAAGCGGGTTAAGGCCTCATAGCCGCGCCCGGTCAGGGTCTGGCTCAGCCCCATATCGAAGCTGGCGGTGAACAGGCTTTTGTTGCGGGTCATCGCCCATTCACCCAGCTTTTGCAGCGTCGCAGAGCCAATCTCGCGTTTCGGCGTGTTCACTATGCGCAGGAAAGCGCTGTCGTCATCCGGGTTGGTCAGCACGCGCAGATAGGCCAGCAGATCCTTGATTTCCGGACGCGAAAAGAACGACGTACCGCCGGAGATTTTGTAGGGGATGCGGTTCTGCATCAGCATCTTTTCAAAGACGCGCGACTGGTGGTTACCGCGATAGAGGATCGCGTAATCCTTGTATTCAGTTTTGTTGACGAAGTGATGGGCAATCAGCTCGCCGGTTACGCGCTCCGCTTCGTGCTCTTCGTTATTGGCGCTGAGCACTTTCAGCTCGGTCCCGTAACCCAGTTCAGAGAACAGGCGCTTCTCAAAGACGTGCGGGTTGTTGGCAATCAGGATGTTCGCCGCCTTCAGGATACGCCCGGAAGAACGGTAGTTCTGCTCCAGTTTAATCACCTGCAACGCCGGGAAGTCTTTGCTCAGCAGCACCAGGTTTTGCGGACGTGCGCCACGCCAGGAGTAAATCGACTGATCGTCATCGCCTACAACGGTAAAACGCGCGCGCTGTCCTACCAGCAGCTTTACCAGCTCGTACTGGCTGGTGTTGGTATCCTGGTATTCATCCACCAGCAGGTAACGAATTTTGTTCTGCCAGCGCTCGCGCACCTCTTCATTCCGCTGAAGCAGCAGCGTCGGCAGCAGGATCAGATCGTCGAAATCCAGGACGTTACAGGCTTTCATATGCGCGTCGTACAGACCGTAGCAGTGGGCAAAGATGCGGTCGCGCTCGCCTTTGGCACTTGCCGCTGCCTGGGCCGGCGTCATCAGATCGTTTTTCCAGTTCGAGATCGTCGAGATCAGCTGTTGCAACAGCACTTTGTCATCTTCGATCAGCCCTTCCGTTAGCTCTTTAAGCAGCGCCACCTGGTCGGTGTCATCAAAGAGAGAAAAGTTGGACTTCATGCCCAGCGCCGCGTATTCGCGCTTGATAATATCCAGACCCAGCGTGTGGAAGGTGGAGATCATCAGCCCGCGCGCCTCTTTACGGCCCAGCGTCTGGCCGACGCGCTCTTTCATCTCACGCGCCGCTTTGTTGGTAAAGGTGACCGCCGCGATATGGCGCGCCTGGTATCCACAACCCCGAATTAAATGGGCGATTTTGTTGGTGATCACGCGTGTTTTACCGGATCCCGCTCCCGCCAGCACCAGGCAGGGTCCGGTGACGAATTCGACAGCTTGTTGTTGTCCGGGGTTTAAACGCATAAATGATCACTCAATGAAAGTCGGGAGAGGAGGAAAAACGCGTGGTAGTATACCGACCGTAAACTCGTTGACTCAAGGCACGATCATGGCAAAAACAGCAGCAGCACTGCATATCCTTGTTAAAGAAGAGAAACTGGCACAGGATCTGCTCGAACAGATTAAAAACGGCGCCGACTTCGGCAAACTGGCGAAGAAACACTCGATTTGCCCGTCAGGCAAACGCGGTGGTGACTTAGGCGAGTTCCGCCAGGGCCAGATGGTCCCGGCGTTTGATAAAGTGGTTTTCTCCTGCCCGGTGCTGGAGCCAACCGGCCCACTGCATACGCAGTTCGGCTATCACATTATCAAAGTGTTATACCGCAACTAATCAAAAGCCCGGTGCATTGACTCACCGGGCTTTTTTATTTGGCTGTTCCGGCGTTCAGATGCCGTCGCCGTATTCGAAGGTGTGGTGAATACCGTTGAAGTGCTGATCCATATCCATCGACGGCTTATCGCTGTCTGGCTTACCGACGATGCGCGCCGGGACGCCAGCGGCGGTGGTGTGCGGCGGTACAGGCTGGAGCACAACCGACCCCGCGCCAATCTTCGCGCCGCGTCCGACTTCAATATTGCCGAGGATTTTAGCACCCGCGCCAATCATCACCCCTTCACGAATTTTCGGATGGCGATCGCCGCTGGTTTTACCGGTACCGCCCAGCGTAACGGATTGCAGGATCGACACGTCATCTTCGATCACCGCCGTTTCACCGACAACAATGCCGGTGGCGTGGTCGAGCATGATCCCACGGCCAATTTTCGCCGCCGGATGAATATCGACCTGGAAGGTCACGGAAACCTGGTTTTGAAGAAAGATGGCCAGCGCGCGGCGTCCCTCATTCCATAACCAGTGGCCGATGCGGTACGCCTGTAAGGCGTGGAATCCTTTGAGATACAGTAGCGGCGTGGAGTATTTATCCACCGCCGGGTCACGCGTGCGCACGGCCTGAATGTCGCAGGCGGCAGAAGCAATCATCTCCGGATCTGCGGCGTAGGCCTCTTCCACCACCTCGCGAATGGCAATAGCAGGCATGATAGGGGAAGCCAGTTTATTGGCGAGCATATAGCTCAGGGCGCTGCCGAGATTTTCGTGCTTAAGTAGCGTCGCGTGATAGAAACTGGCCAGCATGGGCTCACAGTCGGCCAAAGCTCGGGCTTCGGCTTTAATATTATTCCAGACGATATCCAGTTCTTCACACGGCATTGCTTGCTCCAGACGATAGTTAATGACCAGCCAGTTCTGCGCTGGCTGGGTCATTCAGGTGACGATACTTCCCGGCTAATTGCTGCTGCGCTCGTCCTTGCGCGCACGACCTAATAAGGTCAATGCTGCCTCGCGCGCATTTTTTCCGCAATACAATACCTGATAAATTTCCTCGGTTATTGGCATTTCGACACCGAAACGGTGCGCCAATTCGCGAACTTCTTTGGTATTGCGATAGCCTTCAACCACCTGACCAATCTTCTCCTGCGCGCTTTTTACATCGCTGCCCTGTCCGAGCATCATGCCAAAGCGGCGGTTACGCGACTGGTTATCGGTGCAGGTCAGCACCAGGTCGCCCAGCCCAGCCATTCCCATAAAAGTGGCCGGATCGGCACCGAGCGCTTCGCCCAGGCGGGACATTTCGGTCAGACCACGGGTGATCAACGCCGTACGCGCATTCGCGCCGAAACCGATGCCGTCAGACATCCCGGCCCCGATGGCAATGACGTTCTTCACCGCGCCGCCCAGCTGCACGCCGATAAAATCGGGGTTGCTGTACACGCGGAAGCTTTTGCCGCAGTGCAGCAGTTGCTGAAGATCGTCTGAAAATGCCTGGTCGGTGGACGCCAGCGAGATCGCCGTCGGCAAGCCCGCAGCCAGCTCTTTGGCAAAGGTCGGCCCCGAGATCACCGCCAGCGGGATCGCTGTTCCCAGCGCTTCGCGGGCAACGTCCTGCAACAGACGTCCGGTTTCCGCTTCCAGCCCCTTCGTCGCCCACACAATACGCGCATCCGCACGCATCAGCGGCTTAATCTGACGCAGGACTTCGCCAAACACGTGGCTTGGCACCACAATCAGAATATTGCGGCTGGCCGCCAGCGCGGTCGCGAGGTCGCTTTCCAGATAGAGAGAGTCAGGGAACGGAACGTCCGGGAGAAACGCCACGTTGCAGCGGTCGTGTTGCAACGTCGCGATATGTTTTGGATCGTGGCCCCACAGGACCACGTCGTGACCATTTCTTGCCAGCGTGATGGCAAGAGCGGTGCCGTAAGAGCCGGCACCGATCACAGTCATTGACGCATTAACAGTGCTCATCAGGCATCCTGATGTTGTTCGGCACCTTCGCCAGCCTGCTGCTGTAGATAGTTCATGAACAGCGCATCAAAGTTTACTGGCGCGAGGTTCAGTTGCGGGAATGTACCGCGAGAAACCAGGCTGGTGATGCATTCACGCGCATACGGGAACAGGATGTTCGGGCAGTATGCACCCAGGCAATGCGCCATCTGGTTACCTTCGATGCCGCCGATGGAGAAGATACCGCCCTGCTGAACTTCGCACAGGAACGCAGTTTCTTCGCCCAGAGAGGCGGTCACGGTGACACGCAGTACGACTTCATACACATCATCCGCCAGCTGGGTGGATGCGGTATCCAGATCAAGTTTAACCTCTGGCTGCCAGTCTTTCTGGAAAACGTGCGGCGCATTTGGCGCTTCGAAAGAGACATCCTTGGTATAGATGCGCTGGATCTGGAAAGTCATCTCGGTGTTATTTTGTTCTGACATGGAAAAACCCTTTTTAATTGTCCTAAAGTCTCTAGCTCAGCAGCGGATCGAGTCCACCACGGGCGTCGAGCGCATACAAGTCATCACAGCCGCCAATGTGCTGCGCATCAATAAAAATCTGTGGAACCGTTGTGCGACCACTGCGTTGGATCATCTCTTCGCGTTTAATCGCGTCACCATCGATCGGCAGTTCCTTGAACGTTACGCCTTTGCTGGACAGCAGCGCTTTCGCTCTGTGGCAGAACGGGCACGTTGCTTTGGTGTAGATCTCAATATTGGCCATCACTTAACTCCTTATTTACCGCGCACTAAAGGAAGATTCTCCCCGCTCCAGCCGGAGATGCCTTCTTTCAGCACCGTTACGTTTTCAAAGCCTGCTTTATGCAGTGCGTTGGCAGATTCCTGCGCCTGCATGCCAGTGCCGTCAACAACAATAATCGGCTGAGCTTTATGCTTCTCCAGCTCACCAATGTTGTTCGCTTTAATTTCCGCTGGCAGCAGGTTGATAGCACCTGCAATATGGCCCTTGCGGAAATCGTCGCGCTGACGCAGATCGACAACCACGGCGTCCTCTTTGTTGATCAGACGTGTCGCTTCACCGCGGGTGATCACCTTAATTTTAGACGTCAGTCCTTTAAATGTGGTGAACAGTACAGCGACCAGCAGGCCAATCCACGCGATGCTCAGAACCGGGTGGCGGCTAACGAATTGCATAATTTCTTGCATGGGGGGTAACAACTCCCGACTAAGTGATTAAAAAAACCAGGACAGGAGTATACCTGTGCGCTGTGGCAAATACAGCCAGCGACATAAAGCTAATCTATTTTCTGCGGCATGCCACGTAAAAAAAGCCTCAAAATGGCCTGAGAACAGCCTTGCCCCCGCGCTTTCTTTGATCTTCTGCGGCTATTTTATCGATTCAGCTGTAGTAAAATTACGCAAATTTTTTGTCTCTTGAGCATGAGGTTGTCGCAATGTCGGTTTCTAAAAAACCTATGGTACTGGTGATTCTGGATGGCTATGGCTACCGTGAAGATCAACAGGATAACGCCATTTTCAACGCCAAAACCCCGGTTATGGATGCGCTATGGGCAAAACGTCCCCACACCCTGATTGATGCGTCTGGCCTGGAAGTGGGTCTGCCGGATCGTCAGATGGGCAACTCAGAAGTGGGTCACGTTAACCTGGGTGCGGGCCGTATCGTTTATCAGGACCTGACACGCCTGGACGTTGAAATCAAAGAACGTACATTCTTTGCCAACCCAACGCTCACCGGAGCGGTTGATAAAGCCGTTGCCGCAGGCAAGGCCGTTCACATTATGGGTCTGCTCTCTGCGGGCGGTGTTCACAGCCACGAAGATCACATCATGGCGATGGTAGAACTGGCCGCTGAGCGCGGTGCGGAAAAAATCTATCTGCACGCCTTCCTGGATGGTCGCGATACGCCACCACGCAGCGCAAAAGGTTCTCTTGAAGCGTTTGAAGACAAATTTGCCGCACTGGGCAAAGGCCGCGTGGCGTCCATCATTGGTCGTTACTATGCCATGGACCGCGACAACCGCTGGGACCGCGTTGAGCAAGCCTATGATCTGCTGACCCTGGCAAAAGGCGAGTTCCAGTTCCCGACCGCCGTTGAAGGCCTGGAAGCGGCTTACGCGCGTGATGAAAACGACGAATTTGTGAAGGCAACCGTGATCCGCGCTGAAGGCCAGGCCGATGCCGCCATGGAAGATGGCGATGCGCTGATCTTCATGAACTTCCGTGCCGATCGCGCGCGCGAAATCACCCGCGCCTTCGTCAACAGCGATTTTGACGGTTTCGCCCGTAAGAAAGTGGCGAAGATTGATTTCATCCAGTTGACCGAATATGCAGCGGATATCAAAGCCCCATGCGCGTATCCGCCCGCCTCGCTGGCAAACACCTTCGGCGAGTGGATGGCGAAAAATGACAAAACGCAGCTGCGCATCTCCGAAACTGAGAAGTATGCGCACGTGACATTCTTCTTTAACGGCGGCGTAGAAGAGCCGTTTAAAGGCGAAGACCGCATCCTGATTAACTCACCGAAAGTCGCCACTTACGATCTCCAGCCAGAAATGAGCTCTGCGGAGCTGACCGAAAAACTGGTGGCCGCGATCGAAAGCGGTAAATACGACACCATCATCTGTAACTATCCGAATGGCGATATGGTGGGCCACACCGGCGTGATGGAAGCAGCCGTTAAAGCGGTTGAAGCACTGGACCACTGCGTTGAGCAGGTTGCGAAAGCGGTTGAATCCGTAGGCGGCCAACTGCTGATTACCGCTGACCACGGTAACGCAGAACAGATGCGTGACCCGGCAACCGGTCAGGCACATACCGCCCATACCAACCTGCCTGTTCCACTGATTTATGTGGGTGATAAATCAGTGAAAGCAGTGGAAGGCGGCAAGCTTTCCGACATCGCGCCAACCATGTTGTCGCTGATGGGTATGGAAATCCCTGAAGAGATGACTGGCAAGCCGCTGTTCATCGTGGAATAATCGCTCCCCATGAGGGGAAAGGCGATTTTTTCAATCACATGGGTCGTGAAGCCGCTTCGGTTATCAGTCAGACCTCTGCTTTGCGCCAGCGCACTCAGCGCTGGCGTATTGCTGTGCGCCGCATCCGCCCATGCGGATGACCGCGATCAGCTTAAATCCATTCAGGCCGATATCGCCGCCAAAGAGCGTGCGGTACGTCAGCAGCAACAGCAGCGCGCCACCCTGCTCGCCCAGCTTAAAAAGCAGGAAGAGGCCATTTCCGCCGCCGCGCGTAAGCTGCGTGAAACACAAAACACCCTTGCCCAGCTCAATAAGCAAATCGATGAAATGAACGCGTCGATTGCGAAACTGGAGCGTCAGCGCGATGCCCAGGAGCGGAACCTTGCTGCACAACTTGATGCTGCTTTCCGTCAGGGTGAACACACAGGCCTTCAGCTGATCCTCAGCGGTGAAGAGAGCCAGCGAGGTCAGCGTTTACAGGCCTATTTCGGCTATCTTAACCAGGCGCGTCAGGAGACCATTGCGCAGCTGAAACAGACGCGCGAAGAAGTCACCACGCAAAAAGCCGAGCTGGAAGAGAAGCAGAGCCAGCAGCAAACGCTGCTCTACGATCAGCAGGCGCAGCAGGAGAAGCTTGAGCAGGCGCGCAATGAGCGTAAGAAGACGCTCGCCGGGCTGGAGTCCTCTATCCAGGCAGGACAAAGCCAGCTGAGCGAAATGCGCGCCAACGAATCGAGACTGCGTAACAGCATTGCCCGGGCAGAAGCCGCGGCCAAAGCGCGCGCCGAAAAAGAAGCGCGCGAAGCGCAGGCGGTGCGTAATAAGCAGCAGGAAGCCTCCCGGAAAGGCACCACCTACAAACCGACTGAAAATGAACGTTCCCTGATGTCCCGTACCGGCGGCCTCGGCTCCCCGCGTGGTCAGGCTTACTGGCCCGTTCGCGGTACGATCCTGCATCGCTATGGCGAACAGTTGCAGGGTGAGCTACGTTGGAAGGGGATCGTTATCGGTGCGTCTGAAGGTAGCGAAGTGAAAGCCATCGCCGATGGCCGCGTGATCCTGGCCGACTGGCTACAGGGTTATGGGCTCGTGGTGGTGGTTGAACACGGTAAAGGCGACATGAGTCTTTACGGCTACAACCAGAGTGCGCTGGTCAGCGTTGGCACTCAGGTGCGCGCGGGTCAACCCATTGCCCTTGTGGGCAGCAGTGGCGGTCAGGGCCGCCCGTCACTCTATTTCGAAATTCGTCGTCAGGGTCAGGCGGTCAATCCACAGCCGTGGTTGGGAAGATAAGTTTTGCTTCAATTTCGTCGAATTGTTTTTTCCGTAGTCAGCGCACTGGCGCTGGCTGCACCGGTTTATGCAGGCAAACTCGCGATTGTGATTGATGACTTCGGTTATCGACCACACTATGAAAATCAGGTGCTGGCGATGCCGTCAGCCATCTCTGTCGCCGTCCTGCCTAATGCGCCTCACGCGCATGAAATGGCGACCAAAGCTCACAATGGCGGCCATCAGGTCCTTATCCATCTGCCGATGGCCCCCCTCAGCAAGCAGCCGCTGGAAAAAGATACCCTGCGCCCGGACATGAGCAGCGACGAGATCGATCGCATCATCCGCGATGCATACAATAAAGTGCCGTATGCCGTGGGTCTGAATAACCATATGGGCAGCGCGATGACCTCCAGCCTGTACGGTATGCTGAAAGTGATGCAGGCGCTGGAGCGTTACAACCTCTATTTCCTCGACAGCATGACCATCGGCAACAGCCAGGCGATGCGTGCCGCTCAGGGAACGGGCGTGAAAGTCATCAAGCGCAAAGTATTCCTGGATGACTCCCAGAACGAAGCGGATATCCGCGTCCAGTTCAACCGCGCGGTACAGCTGGCGCGCCGTAACGGTTCGGCGATTGCCATTGGGCATCCGCATCCATCTACCGTTCGCGTTTTGCAGCAAATGTTGCCGGGCTTACCCGCCGATATCACGCTGGTGCGTCCGAGCGATCTGCTCAATGAACCTCAGGTGGATACTTCCCGTCCGGGTAGCGCGCAACCACCCGCAACGCGGCCACGTAATCCATTCCGCGGCGTGAAGAACTGCACGCTGAAACAGCCGCCTGAACCGGTCTATGCAACCCGCTTCTTCACGGTGATTGGCGAAAGCATCAGCAGCAGTACGCTGGTTAAATACGTCCAGCAACAGTGGCAGGGTTGGGGAAAAAAAGCCTGATCGGCTAACGCCTATTCTGCCAGATAAGAGTCCGACTGCTCTTTTGCAACGGACTCTTTCTTTTCCCGATTCTGATACCAGGCCTTGAAATACTTCAAAAAACTGTACGCCGTGGCATAAAACCCTGTCACCACACCCACTTTGCCCTGACGCCAGGCACCACTAAACAGATAGCATTTGAAAAATGCGCCGATAGCGCTGATCGCTCCGCGACCAAGAGAGGGACGTATCGTCTGATATTGAACCAGGCGAGTGGTATATCCGTTTAATTTATTGAAAAGTTCATGCAGTGAATAAAATGTATCATGTCTGACATAGCCAGGAATACGTTCAGAATGGAGAAAACCTTCGACCTGATCGTCTACTGGCCGGTTATTAAATCGCGACTGCGTACGGTTAAAAAGACGCACCGGATAATCCGGTGATGAGACGGGATAAATCGTTCGGACATTTTCTCCCAGAACAAACCAGTGACGACATATCCGCCACGCCATATCCGGTTCGGGTTCATCGCCCATTTTTAATTTTAAAATAGCATCAACGGTTTCTTGATCGAGTATTTCGTCGCTGTCCATGCACAGCACCCAGTCGTTGTGCGCATGGGATACGGCATGGTTCATCTGCTCGCCGTGCCAGCTATATTTTTTGAATATGGCCGACAATCCATAACTCTGGCAAATATATATCGTTGCGTCTGTACTTCCGGAATCAACTACAACGAATTCATCCGCTATTTTTAAAAGAGGAGGAATAACATCGTGCAACGTTCTTTCGGAGTTAAACGTTAATAAGCAGACCGTTATTTTAAACATTTTCTCACTCTCTCAATAACAACATAAATATTTTCGCTAATAGTATCTAATTGAGAAGAGGCGATTAAAGTCTTAAATCACACTTTTAAAATAAGCGTGTTTAAAACGTTTTCTTATAAAAAGACAAAGAAATACAAAAAATCTATTTTATTTCAACAAATTCTTTATAATGCGGTCAGATGAAGGGTAGCATACGGATTCAGACATGCCGCAAAAACGTAAAATCCTCCTCCTGGACACGGGCAAAGAATGGGGGGGAGGTACCAACAGTATGCTTGAGCTTCTGAAGCGAATCAACCGCGAAAAATTCGACATTACTTGTTGTTTTTACAGTGATTATAGTCGTGCTGAAGGTGAAACGATAGGCCAGGTGCTCAATAGCATTGGGATACCTCTACTCGTTATCCCTCAACGTAAGCAACCGGCATGGGCAAAACTCCTGAAAGAAGCGGGACGTGGTCTGCTGTTTTTCTCGCGTTCGGCGCGCAAAGCATTTACGCGACATATCGATACCCTGTGGCGCATTCGCCCCAACGTCAGCAAGATCGAGACCATTTTCAGGGAAGGTGGATTCGATACGCTGTATATGAACAACCAGCCAGGCTCTAACGAAGAAGGGTATCTGGCGGGCGCAAACCTGCATGCGCGGATAATCCAGCACTGCCGGATTGAACCGGTGCTGACCCCGCCGCTGGTGAAGCTGGTGAATGCCCATGCCACAAAAATCATCGCCGTCTCGCACGGCGTTGAACGTGTGCTACTTCAGCATGGCGTCCGGCCAGCGCTGTGTACCACGGTCAACAATGCCATCGACATCCACCAGCCTTTGCCCGACCGACGCGCGATGCGCCAGCGCCTGAACATTGATGATGACACGTTTGTGTTCGGCAGCGTTGGCTCGTTAATCCCTCGCAAGGCCAACCATCACACGCTGGAGGCGCTGGCCCAGTTCAACCAGAGGCACCCGCAGGCAAAATGGAAGATGGTGCTGGTCGGTGAAGGGGCTGAGCGCGGCGCGCTGACGGCACAGGCTGACGCGCTGGGGATTGCTGAACACGTGATTTTTACCGGTTTCCAGAACACGCCTTTTGACTACCTTGCTACCTTTGACGCGTTTATTCTGGCCTCGAAGAGCGAAGGTCTGCCGCGCGTCGTGCTGGAGGCAATGCTGCTGAACATCCCAGTGATTGGTTCAAAAGTGACCGGCACGGCAGAATTGATCGACCACGAGTCGACCGGCCTGCTGTTTCCGTGGAGCGACGTGTCGCAACTTGCTCAACATCTGGATAATATCTGGCAGGATCCTGCTCTGCGCGCCCGGCTCGCCGCTGCCGCACACCAGAATGTCTGCAACATGTATGCCATTGAAAGCTATGTTAACGGTGTCGAGGCCGTTCTTGGCGCGCAATAACCAAACGAGAAGAACATGTTTAAATTCCTGAATGCTCGCTACCGCCACATTACCGGGCGTCATAACATTCCGTACGCTTCCCTTCCGGTCACGCGCGATCTCGTTGCGGTTGATTCCATTGTGATCCCGTGTACGGGCGCGGATTTCGTCGAAGAGGCGTTATTATCAGCGACCTTTGCAGAGCGTTACGCCACCGACGTCAGCGAGATTGTTATCGTCAGCGATCAGCCTGAATCCGCTTTCGGCGAGCTGCCGCTAAAAACCCGCGTTGTCACCCTCACGCTTCCAAAACGTGAAGAGGGGTACCGCTATAAGCAGATCTACCTCAGTCGTCTGGTGAAGCTTAATGCTCCGTTGCAGGCGCGCGGTGAAGGGGTGCTGATGATCGACTCCGATCTCAACCTGCTTAAAATGCCAGAGATCAACATGGCGGATATGCACATCTACTCCAGCTTCCGTCAGGGCAAAATGATTGCCAAGCTGGACGGTGCGCCAGCGGAGAAAGTGCCGGCATATTACAAAGAAACGGTGCGCCCGTATCTGGTCGATCACGTTAACGGCGCGTTTCTTGCGGCCACCAAAAAGACCTGGCGCCGTATCTGCCCGCTGTGGCTGACGCTGTTCCAGGATACCTGGGAGCTGATGGACGATACGCAGCCGCCGACCGATCAGCTGCCGCTCGCTGCGCTGCTGGACATGCTGGATGTAAAAACGGTTAACCTGGGCGACTGGATGAACTGGCCGGTCTCCAAGAAGATCGGCGGTCAGGAAGCCGTTGTGCCGAAAGAGGTGATTGGCGCGCACGGTGGTTTCCCGCTTTCCGAGTGGCAGAAGTATCTGGAATCGCCGGATAACAAACTGCTGTTCAAAGGTCAGGACTACACCCGCAAGGTGCGTTACCTGACGGACGAAGAGAAAAAGAATCAGTAAAAAAAGGGGCCGCTGGCCCCTTTTTCATTATTTATCCCAGCTCAGGATCACTTTCCCTGACTGGCCGGAACGCATCGCGTCAAAGCCCTGCTGGAACTCATCGATGGAGAAACGGTGAGTGATAATCGGGGACAGATCCAGACCAGACTGGATCAGCGCGGCCATCTTGTACCAGGTCTCAAACATCTCGCGGCCATAGATGCCCTTAATGAATAGCCCCTTGAAGATGACTTTGTTCCAGTCGATGGACATATCTGACGGCGGAATACCCAGCATCGCGATACGACCACCGTGGTTCATGGTGTCGAGCATGGTGCGGAACGCGGGTGGCGCGCCGGACATCTCCAGACCCACGTCAAAGCCTTCGGTCATGCCCAGCTCTTCCATCACGTCGGTCAGGCTCTCTTTCGAGACATCCACCGCGCGGGTGACGCCCATTTTGCGCGCCAGCGACAGGCGGTATTCGTTCACGTCGGTGATCACCACGTTGCGCGCACCCACATGCTTCGCCACGGCTGCCGCCATAATACCGATGGGGCCTGCGCCGGAGACCAGCACGTCTTCCCCCACCAGGTCGAAGGAGAGCGCCGTATGTACCGCGTTGCCGAACGGGTCGAAGATGGAGGCCAGATCGTCAGAGATATTGTCCGGGATTTTGAACGCGTTAAACGCCGGGATCACCAGGTATTCCGCGAAGCAGCCCGGACGGTTCACGCCCACGCCGACGGTGTTGCGGCACAGGTGGGTACGCCCACCGCGACAGTTGCGGCAGTGACCACAGGTAATGTGGCCTTCACCGGAGACGCGGTCGCCAATGTTGAAGCCTTTCACTTCCTGGCCGATGCCGACTACTTCGCCGACATATTCGTGGCCGACTACCATTGGCACGGGAATAGTTTTTTGCGACCACTGGTCCCAGTTGTAGATGTGAACGTCAGTACCGCAGATGGCGGTTTTACGAATTTTGATCAGCAGATCGTTATGACCGACTTCCGGCTCCGGTACGTCGGTCATCCAAATCCCTTCTTCCGCTTTCAGTTTGGATAACGCTTTCATCACACGTCCTCAGGCAATTACGCCCAGCTGTTTGCCGATGCGGGTAAAGGCTTCCACCGCACGTTCAATTTGTTCAGGCGAGTGCGCCGCAGACATCTGGGTGCGGATACGCGCCTGACCTTTTGGTACCACCGGGAAGAAGAACCCGGTCACGTAAATCCCTTCTTTCTGAAGCTCACGAGCAAATTGCTGTGCGACAACCGCGTCACCCAGCATCACCGGAATGATCGCGTGGTCAGCACCGGCCAGGGTGAACCCTGCTGCGCTCATTTTTTCACGGAACAGGCGGGCGTTAGCCCACAGACGCTCGCGCAGTTCAGCTCCTGATTCCACCATCTCCAGCACTTTAATAGAGGCAGCCACAATCGCCGGCGCCAGGGAGTTGGAGAACAGGTACGGGCGGGAGCGCTGACGCAGCCACTCAACCACCTCTTTACGCGCAGCGGTATAACCGCCAGACGCGCCGCCGAGCGCTTTGCCCAGCGTACCGGTGATGATGTCCACGCGGCCCATTACGTCACAGTATTCGTGGGAGCCGCGACCGTTTTCGCCGACAAAGCCAACCGCGTGAGAGTCATCCACCATCACCAGCGCGTCGTATTTATCCGCCAGATCGCACACGCCCTTCAGGTTGGCGATCACGCCATCCATGGAGAACACGCCGTCGGTGGCGATCAGCACGTGGCGGGCACCGGCTTCACGGGCCTCTTTCAGGCGGGCTTCCAGCTCAACCATGTCGTTGTTGGCGTAGCGGAAACGCTTCGCTTTACACAGGCGAACACCGTCGATGATGGAGGCGTGGTTCAGGGCGTCGGAGATAATCGCATCTTCTGCGCCGAGCAGGGTTTCAAACAGACCGCCGTTGGCGTCGAAGCAGGATGAGTACAGAATCGCGTCTTCCATTCCGAGGAAGTTCGCCAGCTTTTGCTCAAGCTGCTTGTGGCTGTCCTGGGTACCGCAGATAAAGCGAACGGAGGCCATACCGAAACCGTGGGTGTCCATGCCGTTTTTCGCCGCGGCAATCAGCTCAGGGTGATTCGCAAGACCTAAGTAGTTGTTCGCGCAAAAGTTGATCACATGGCTGCCGTCGGCAACGGTGATGTCCGCCTGCTGGGCAGACGTGATAATACGCTCTTCTTTGAACAACCCTTCCGCACGTGCGGTCTCGAGGTCGCTGTTTAACTGTTTGTAAAAATCACCACGCATTGCAATTCTCCAGACTCGGCAAATTTTGGCACATATTACCCAAACCAATAGTTCATGACGAGATGACGCAGTATCTCTTCTCGTTTTTGCAGCATAAATCACGCGTACCCCTGCTGCATATCGGTGAATGGCTGAAGCCTGAGCATTGTGATGATATGATAAAGAGATTAGCGTTCGGGATATTCCCCGACTCATACTTCAAAGGTTACAGTTATGATCATCGTTACTGGCGGCGCGGGCTTTATCGGCAGCAATATTGTTAAGGCCCTCAATGACAAAGGCATCACCGACATTCTGGTGGTGGACAACCTGAAAGACGGCACCAAGTTCGTGAACCTGGTGGATCTGAACATCGCTGACTACATGGATAAAGAAGACTTCCTTATCCAGATTATGGCGGGTGAAGAGTTCGGCGAGATCGAAGCCATCTTCCACGAAGGTGCGTGCTCCTCCACCACCGAGTGGGACGGCAAGTACATGATGGATAACAACTATCAGTACTCCAAAGAGCTCCTGCACTACTGCCTGGAGCGTGAAATTCCGTTCCTGTATGCCTCTTCCGCGGCAACCTACGGTGGGCGCACTTCAGATTTCATCGAATCCCGCGAATATGAGCAGCCGCTGAACGTCTACGGTTACTCCAAATTCCTGTTTGATGAGTACGTGCGTCAGATCCTGCCAGAAGCGAACTCGCAAATTGTCGGCTTCCGCTACTTCAACGTCTACGGGCCGCGCGAAGGCCACAAAGGCAGCATGGCGAGCGTGGCGTTCCACCTGAACACCCAGTTAAATAACGGCGAAAGCCCGAAACTGTTCGAAGGCAGCGACGGCTTCAAGCGTGACTTCGTCTACGTGGGCGACGTGGCGGCAGTGAACCTGTGGTTCCTGGAAAATGGCGTGTCCGGCATTTTCAACCTGGGCACCGGCCGCGCGGAATCCTTCCAGGCGGTGGCAGACGCGACGCTGGCGTACCATAAGAAAGGCAGCATCGAGTACATTCCATTCCCGGATAAGCTGAAAGGCCGCTACCAGGCATTCACTCAGGCGGACCTGACTAACCTGCGCGCCGCAGGCTATGACAAGCCGTTCAAGACCGTTGCCGAAGGCGTAACGGAATATATGGCCTGGCTGAACCGCGACGCATAAGTATGAAAATTCTGGTGATCGGCCCGTCATGGGTGGGCGACATGATGATGTCGCAAAGTCTCTATCGCACGCTCAAGGCGCGTTATCCCCAGGCGATAATCGACGTGATGGCACCCGCATGGTGCCGTCCGCTGTTATCGCGTATGCCGGAAGTGAACGAGGCGATCCCGATGCCGCTCGGCCACGGGGCGCTGGAAATCGGTGAACGCCGCAAACTCGGCCACAGCCTGCGCGAGAAACGCTATGACCGCGCCTACGTGCTGCCTAACTCCTTCAAATCTGCCCTTGTGCCCTTCTTTGCGGGCATCCCGCATCGTACCGGCTGGCGCGGTGAAATGCGCTACGGCCTGCTGAACGATGCCCGTGTGCTGGATAAAGAGGCCTGGCCGCTGATGGTCGAGCGCTACGTGGCGCTGGCCTACGACAAAGGCGTGATGCGCAGCGCGAAAGATCTGCCGCAGCCGCTGCTGTGGCCGCAGCTCCAGGTAAGCGATGGGGAGAAATCCCACACCTGCAACGCATTTGGCATTTCGTCCGAACGCCCGATGATTGGGTTCTGCCCTGGCGCGGAGTTTGGTCCGGCAAAACGCTGGCCGCACTATCACTATGCAGAGCTGGCGAAACAGCTTATCGATGAAGGCTATCAGATTGTGCTGTTTGGCTCGGCGAAAGATCATGAGGCGGGCAATGAAATTCTCGCCACGCTCAGTACCGAGCAACAGGCCTGGTGCCGAAACCTGGCCGGGGAAACGCAGCTCGAGCAGGCGGTTATTTTGATTGCCGCCTGTAAAGCCGTGGTGACGAACGACTCCGGTTTAATGCACGTCGCCGCCGCGCTGGATCGTCCCCTGGTTGCGCTGTATGGCCCAAGCAGCCCGGACTTCACGCCGCCGCTGTCGCACAAGGCGCGCGTGATCCGTTTAATCACCGGCTACCACAAGGTGCGTAAAGGCGATGCCGCAGAAGGCTATCATCAGAGCCTGATCGACATCACGCCGCAGCGCGTCCTTGAAGAACTCAACGCATTGCTGTTGAGCGAAGAAGGATAACGGATGCGGGTATTGATCGTTAAAACCTCCTCAATGGGTGATGTTCTGCATACGCTGCCGTCGCTGACGGACGCCATGCGGGCCATTCCCGGCATCCGTTTTGACTGGGTGGTGGAAGAAGGCTTCGCGCAGATCCCCACCTGGCATGAAGCGGTTGATCGCGTGATCCCGGTGGCCATTCGCCGCTGGCGCAAAGCGTGGTTCTCCGCACCGATTAAAGCCGAACGCAAAGCCTTCCGCGAAGCGGTGCAGGCCCGGCGTTACGACGCGATCGTCGACGCCCAGGGGCTGGTGAAAAGCGCCGCGCTGGTCACGCGTCTGGCGCACGGCGTAAAGCACGGCATGGACTGGCAAACCGCCCGCGAACCGCTGGCGAGCCTGTTCTATAACCGTCGACACCATATTGCGAAACAACAGCACGCCGTGGAGCGCACCCGCGAGCTGTTCGCGAAAAGCCTGGGCTATGCAAAACCTGAAGCCCAGGGTGACTACGCTATTGCACAGCATTTTTTGCGCGAGACGGAGGAGCATGCCGAGCCGTATCTGGTGTTCCTGCATGCCACAACGCGCGACGATAAGCACTGGCCGGAAACGCACTGGCGAAGGCTGATTGAACTAATGCAACCTTGCGGTATCCATATTAAACTCCCGTGGGGCGCTGAACATGAGCGTCAGCGTGCGGAGCGTCTGGCAGCCGGTTTTTCCCATGTCGAGGTGTTACCCAAACTCACACTGGCGCAAGTTGCCGCACAGCTGGCGGGCGCAAACGCCGTCGTTTCTGTGGATACAGGGTTAAGCCATTTAACCGCCGCACTGGATCGACCTAATATCACGATTTTCGGCCCGACCGATCCGGGGTTGATCGGGGGTTACGGTAAAAACCAGCATCAGATGGTCAGCCCTACGCAACAAACGAAGGATATTAGCGCAGATGCTATTTTTTCATTTTTACAGGGCAGCCATCGGCTTTCCAACAGGGATATTTAACCCATGAGTTATGTATTTCTGCTGATTTTACTCTTTCCGGTGAAACTCATCCGGAAGCTGTTTCGAAAGGACACGGGCAAGAACCTTGTCATTCAAACAGCCAAAATCGGTGACTTTATTAATGCGACGCCTCTTCTGGCCTGGCTGCAAAAAAGCGATGTGTTGATCAGTCGCAGCGTTGGCGCGCTGGCGAAGCATGATGAGACTATCGAGCAGATCTATTTTATTGAGCAGCATAAGCGCAACCTGTGGCGTAAACTGTGCTTCGCGTGCAGGATCATGAACCGCTACGACAACGTCTACCTGCTACAGCCCAACAGCGTGAACCTCTTTTTTGCCGCCGTCTGCAATGCCAAAAACAAACAATTTTTAAGCATTTACACGCGCAGGTGGTATCACGGGATTTTCTATCTCGCGGCCGACGGTACCGTTGAGCATGGCAAAAAAACGCTTTCGGTGACGAACTACCTGAAACTGGCCGACCGCTCGCTCACATGGCAAGACTCTCCCAAGCACGCCACAAAGCCGCTCTTCAAGCCGACGACCTGGCCGGCTATTCTTGATAAACCTGACGTTATCCGCATCGGCATCAGTATTGCGGCAGGCAATAAAGCCAAAACCGTCCCTCCGGTTATCTGGAAGCGGATTGTTGATCAACTCGCTGATTTACCCTGCGAGTTTTATGTCTTCGGCGCGCCAAACGAACAGTCGTGGATGGATGATATCACCCGCCTTTACGGTGAAATCCCTAATTTTATTAATCTTATTGGCAAAATTTCGCTAGAAGAGCTTCCCTGGGCCATTTCAAAGATGGACTGCTATATCGCGTCTGACTCGGGGAATGTCTATATCGCAGACGCCGTCGGCGTGCCGGTGGTCCTGCTGTTTGGACCGTGTTGTCATTACGAACAGCGTCCGCTTGGCAATGTGATGCTGATCGGGAATGACGACAACATTTGTTCTTATGTGTTTGAAACGCGCTATTACTTCCCGCAAGAACGGGAAGCGCTATTCTCTGTCACTGACTCCGCGTTACACGATCTTCAGCAGTTTGTCCGTACATTACCCAAAGCCCGCTCACTGGCTAGCGCTACCGACGCTCAAGGAAACTAATTTTTATGGCTTTTTTAAGCGTCATTATTGCTGCGCATAACGCTGAAGCTACGCTGCACGCCACGCTTTCAAGCCTGCTGGCAGCAATCGGTCAGGACACTGAAGTCATTATTTTCAATGACAGTTCTGAGGATGCCACGCAGGCAATAATTGAAGAGTGGTCGCCGAAATTTCCTCAGATCATCACGCGCACCGTGAACTTTCGTAACGTAGGCCGGGTACGAAACAGCGCTGTCGCGCTGGCATCGGGAGAGTATATTACGATGCTCGACAGTGACGATTGCTTAAAGCCGGGCAGCCTCGGGGACGCAATAGCCTTCCTGAAAGCGCAACGTCCGGATATGTTACTGACACGTTTGCTTGAGATTCGCGATCCCCGGAAAATGACTTCAGACTGGCAGGGATTTAATCCTGTGCCATTGCCACAACATGAAGCAGTCGCTCGTTTCTTGCGCCATAAAGACTTTCAGGCGCATCTCATTGGCCAGTTTATTCATCGTAGCCTGTACGAGAGTAACCCTATTCCTCCGATGTTATGTTATGAGGATTTCGCTGTCTTCCCTGGAATGCTGATGCAATCGAACAAAATAGTCTATCAACGCCAGGGGCATTATTATTACATCAAGCGTCGCGACAGTTTGTCGAGCACTCTGGACGCCAGCAAAATTTCAACGCTTGTCGAATGCACGTTACAGATGGAAAGAACATTTCCGTCACGCTACAAACATCTCGTCAATTGCCACTGGTTTGATATTTACAGCAACCATCGGTCCTGTCTTACAGACCAACAATTGCAGCTCGTGAAACAACGCGTAAAGGCCATGTATACATTGTCTTTTTTCCTCTCCACCGATGTTCGTTTTAGCTATAAAAAAAGGGTTATTGAGGCATTATGGAAAAAATAAAACCACGGCTCTATCAACTGACGATCGCTTTGAGCCTCATCTCTTTGATACTGGCTTTAGTCAGTTCAGGGAAGCAAAGAGAGTTTTTCTATATTGCTATTTACGTCAGTATTATTGGCCTGGCTTTCGAATATAAAAAAATCACTCTGCGACCTTTTACTATAGCGCTGCCCATTCTGCTGATTGGATTACTTAACCTCGGCTGGTATTTACTCTATGAGTATCATAACGAGGGACTCAACCTTTACAGCGACTATCTCGGTGCCAGCAAAAAATTAATTTTAGCGAGTGTCCTGATTTTCTATATTGACCGCTTTAAGTTTTATATCGATAAGGACACCTTCAGGAAATTTTTCTTCTTCGCAACGGCCTTAGGGTTTGTGCTCGCCACAGGGTATGGCTTGTGGCAGGCCTCACAAGGTATGACTCGCGTTGAGATGGCAATTAACCGTGCCACCGTTTCAGCCTATGTTTATTCTGTCCTGTCACTGGCTTTCGTATACAGTCTTTACCTTCAACAGAACGTGAAGCTGTATGTTGTTGCGGGCTTCACTATATTAATCTCTTACTTCGTCATACTGTTGACGGGGACCCGTGCTGCGATGGGTTTATATCTGCTTCTGGCAATTGTGCTCACGCTTTATCATTTCAGAAAGATTCATCTTAAATCCGCCCTCATCTTTCTATGCATTGTTGCAGGCGTTGTAATCGTTAGCTACAAGCCATTGATTTCGCCGAAAATTAAACAAACCCAACGTGAGGTTGAACGTTATCAACAAGGTTTTGACCGCACGTCATTGGGCGCACGTTTTTCGATGTGGACTGTCGGGATCGAGAATGGTCTTGCGCATCCGTTAGGGCAATCGCTGGAACAGCGTGAAGCGTGGACGCGGCAGTATATTAAAGACGGACATCCGCACCTTGGCAGTGCACTCGAATACATCAAAGTCCATCTGCATAATGAATTTATTGAGAAATACTCTTTGCAGGGGATCCCCGGCGTAGCGGTAATGCTCTTTTTCTTCGTTTCGATGATTGCGTATGCCCTACGAAACAGAAACGCGCTGCTGCTAACGTCAATGCTTCTTTTGCTTTTGTATGGACTGACGGATGTCATACTGCTCAGTTCAGAAGCCTTAATCTTCTTTATGATTTTGTTTGCGTTAAGTACACCTTTCTCACAAACAAAGCAGCAATAATAAATATGCCCGCCTGGCGGGCATAACTATTTTTTGTACTGGTAAAACTCCGCAAGCGTCATCCCCACGGTCTTATCTGATAACCAGGTAAAGAGCTGCTCCAGATCCTGATACAGTCCCTCAATCGCGGCCTGGTCTTTAAAAGTAGGGCTGCCGCCAGGCATAAATTCCGACGAATGCAGCATGAACTCTACGTAGTCATTCCCCTGAGCCAGGCACTGCTGCGCAACCTTAATCATCTCCTGCGCGTTACCGCCGGACGGGCGTAACCAGTTAACTGACGGAGAACGGTATTTACCGCGCAGACGATCGTAACCCTGCTTCAGGGAATTCAGCCATGCCGGGTGTTTATACTGGATACTCATCGGCACTTCGAGGAGAGGGCTGTTTCCCGGCCGGGAAATGTCGTCTACGTCCAAAAAATAGGCGCGATCGGGAAAATGCTGGTAATTCGTTCCGCCATTACCCTGCGGGGCACCTTTCGCGTTGCGCCAGTTCACGCGCGGCGTAACGGAACAATCTACCTGATACCCCAGCTCAATCAGCAACCGGGCGTAACGGCTGTCGAATGCCCAGCGCCCGGCGCGATGGCTGAGCATTTTTGTCTGGAAAGTCTCTTCCAGTAAGCGGGTCATGAACAGCACTTTCTCACGCATGACCTCGTCTGAAAACTCAATCAGATAAGGCTGCCAGCGCCAGTCATCACCGGTCAGATCGTGCTCCGGAGGGCTATTCCAGGCATGGAGATGCATTCCCACCTCACCCTGGCCGCGGGCTATGACCTCTTTCGCGAACTCAATGAATACCGGTTCGACGGCCATCTCGTAGTTGGTCAGCCAGACGGGCTTAAAGCCGAAGCGTTCACAAAGCGCCTGAAACCGCGCCAGGTAGCGCGCGTTTTCCGTTTTGATCATCCGGTGGTTCTGCCAGAGATTATCCCCTTCGGTATCGATCGTGATGATAAACGCTGGTTTTTTCATAATAAGTCCGCAAGACAAAATAGTTAGCGCTATGTTACGCACGCCCGAAAGCAGGAGTAAACCCTTCCAGGGAAATTCCTGACATTATGGAGAAAGAGTGCAAGTCGTTACCAGGTCTATTAGAATTGCCAATAGTACAACGCCGATAAGATGATGATGAATAACTTACCTGACACGCCTGATTTGCGCATTTTACTGATCAAACTTCGCCATCATGGCGACATGTTACTCACCACCCCCGTCATCAATTCATTACGCCAGAAATGGCCTGAAGCCCAAATCGACGTGCTTCTCTATGAAGAGACGCGAGACATGCTCGCCGCGCATCCGGCAATCGGGACGATCTATGGTATCGATCGTAAATGGAAGCAGCTGGGGACGCTGAAGCACCTGCAAAAAGAGTGGCAGTTGCTTCGTGCTTTACGCGCTCAGCATTATCATCTGGTGATCAATCTTGCCGATCAGTGGCGCAGCGCGATTGTTACCCGCTTCACCGGCGCACCGGTTCGGCTCGGGTTCGCTTTTAACAAGCGCAAGAATGCCTTCTGGCGTTTTTGTCACAGTGAACTGGTCTCGGTCGCCAGCCATAAGTCGCTGCACACCGTTGAACAAAATCTCTCCATACTGTCAGCGCTGCCGGTAATGGCCAACCCTACCGTCACCATGGCTTACAGCGCGGATGACTGGCGCCATGCTCACCAAAAGCTGACACAAAAGGGCGTGGGAGACCGCTACATCGTTATTCAACCCACGTCACGCTGGTTCTTTAAGTGCTGGGACGAAGGCAAAATGGCGCAAACTATCGCCGCGTTGCAGCAGGACGGCCACACTATCGTCCTTACGGCGGGACCGGATAAGAAAGAGCTGGCGATGATTGACCGCATTCTTGCCGCCTCCCCGCAGACGGGTGTTGTATCGCTGGCAGGGCAGTTAACCCTGCGCCAGCTGGCCTCGCTAATCGATCACGCGATCCTGTTCATTGGCGTTGACTCCGTACCCATGCACATGGCCGCCGCCCTTCAGACGCCCTGCGTGGCGCTGTTTGGCCCGTCAAAATTGACGTTCTGGTCGCCATGGCAGGTTAACGGCGAGGTCATCTGGGCAGGTAACTACGGCCCGCTTCCCAACCCTGACGCCATTGATACAAAAACGACGGAACGTTATCTCGACGCCATCCCCGTTGATGCTGTCGTCTCCGCCGCAAGGAGATACCTGCAATGAAGCTTCATCGTCTGGCCATTGTGCGCCAAAAATATCGTCCGGATGGAGGAGCAGAACGTTTTGTCTCCAGGGCACTTACCGCGCTGAGCAATCAAAATCTTGAGCTCAACGTCATCACCCGCGAGTGGCAGGGCGAAAAGCAGGACGACTGGCATATTCATATTTGCGATCCACGAAAGTGGGGCCGCATCAGCCGTGAGCGCGGCTTTGCACACGCCGCACGCGCGCTGTGGCAGCAACAGCAGTTTGATATTGTCCAGAGCCACGAACGTATTCCGGGCTGCGATATTTACCGCGCCGGGGATGGTGTACATCGACGCTGGCTGCTACAGCGTACGCGTATTCTTCCCGCCTGGCGTGCGAAGCTGCTTATGCACGATCGTTATCACCGCTACGTGATGAACGCAGAACGTGAAATGTACCAGGCTCCCGAGTTGAAAGCCGTTATCTGTAATGCGGAGATGATCAAACGCGAAATCGTCGAAGACTTTGATATTGACGCAAAAAAGATACATGTGATTTATAATTCAATAGATTCCAGCCGCTTCGTTCCGGCAGAAGAGAGACAACGCGCTGTACTGCGTCAGCAATTTGGCTTACCCGCTGATGCCGTCATTTTCTGCTTCGTGGGTTCAGGGTTTGAACGCAAGGGGCTGGCAAGCGCTATTCGGGCTATAGCAGGAACATCGGCGTGGCTGGTTGTGGTCGGTCAGGATAAAGCGGAAAGCCGTTATCGCGACCTCGCCCGTTCATTAGGCTGTGAGGGGCAAATCCGTTTTCTGGGGATGCAAAAAGAGACGCTGCCATTTTATCAGCTTTCTGATGGTTTACTGCTGCCGACGCTGTATGATCCTTTCCCTAACGTCATACTTGAAGCAATGGCCTGTGGATTGCCCGTCATTACGTCAGAGAGTTGCGGTGGTTCAGAATTTATTGAGCAAGGCCAGAACGGGTTTTACTGTGATGCACTTGATATCCACACATTGAAGGAGGCCGTCATGTCCATCCCTTCACTGGAAAAAAATAATAATATGGGGCTTGCGGCGCGTGAACGCGTCAGAGAAGCAACCCCTGAAAAACTATCAAGTCAGCTTATTTCGCTTTATCAAAAATTACTGGATTAATAATGCGCATCCTAATGATTATTGATGGTTTACCCGGTGGAGGAGCCGAAAAAACGGTTCTCACCCTCTCCAGCGGACTGACAGAACTGGGGCATCAGGTCACCCTTTTCTCCTTACGGAAGGTGTGCGACTACGCCATTCCGGAAGGCATCGATTTTCAGATTGTGCAGGATACCTGTAAAAAACCCTGGCGGAAGCTGACCGAGATCCCGCGTCGCGCCCGTTTGCTGGATCGCGCCATCGAGAATGCAGAACGCAGCGGTAAATTTGACGTCGTGTTCTCGCATCTGCATAAAACCGACCGTATCGTGGCGCACAGCCGCGTGCTGGATCGGGATAAGGTCTGGTTCTGCGTTCACGGGATGTTCTCCTTCTCCTATTTGCGCCATCGCAGCGGGCTTTCTCGCTGGTTTAAGCATTATAAAATTCGGCATACCTATGAAAACCGCAACGTGGTGGCGGTTTCCGGCGCCGTGCTGCACGACCTCTCTCAAGTACTCGCGATCCCCCTGCGGCGCAAAGCGGTTATCCATAACCCCTTTGATATCCCTGAAATTCAGCGTCTGGCGGAAGCGCCCTTTGAGATGCAGGGGCAGGATTACATTATCCACGTTGGCCGTTTTCATGAACACAAACGTCACGACCGGCTGCTGCGGGCGTTTGCGCTGAGCAAGATCGACGCATCGCTGGTGTTGATGGGCAAAGGTTCTGACGCGAAAATAAACCAGCTTAAACAGCTTGCCGCTAAGCTGGGAATTGAAAACAAGATCGTCTTCCGCCCGTTCGAAACCAACCCCTACCCGTGGATCAAAGGGGCACGCCTTTTAGTGTTAAGTTCCGACTGCGAAGGTTTTGGTAATGTACTGGTAGAGTCCATTATCTGTCAGACCCCACCGGTGAGTACAAACTGCCCTGGCGGTCCTGCTGAGATCCTTACTGGCCCCCTGGCGCGAGGTCTGACAGCGTTAACCGACGAATCACTGGCGAAAACACTGGCAGAATTGTATGCCTCTCCGCCAGTTGTTGATCGCGAAACGATCGCATCGTTCGGTATTAACGCCATTTGCCAGCAATACATTGCTTTGGTCGACAACCAAAAATAATCAGGTTTCATATGCAAAATTCAGCGCCTTTATTAAGCGTGGTGGTTGCCGTTTATAACGGTGAAGCTTTTCTCGATCAGTTCTTTACCTGCCTTGTAAATCAACACATCGACAGTATGGAAGTCATCATCGTGAATGACGGCTCCACTGACCGCTCGATGCAGATTGTCGAAAAATGGCGCGAAAAGCTGCCACAGATGCAGGTTATTGAACAACCTAATCAGGGCGTGTCCATCGCGCGTAATACCGGCCTGGCGGTTGCGACCGGGCAGTATCTCTCTTTCCCGGATATTGATGATGTCTTCAAACCCGGCATGTACCAGCGTCTGCTGGATATGGCCGTCACGCAGAACCTGGATGTCGCCACCTGCAATGGCAACTACGTCTGGGAAAATAACAAAAAACCGTCTCGCCCTATCTTCCCTGAAGATAAGCTCGCCTCGACGGGCGTCATGAATGGTGCGGTATGGTTAAAAAAGGCGCTGGATTCACGTAAGTTCCTGCATGTGACCTGGCTGAATATCTATCGTCACGATTTTATTCGTCAGCACGGCTTCCGTTTCGAGCCTGGCCTGCGCCATCAGGATATTCCGTGGACGACTGAGGTGCTGCTTGCTGCGGAACGCGTTCAGTACACCAGCGAACGCTTTTACGACTACTACATTCACTCCGCCTCGGTATCGCACACCCCGGATAATGACGACACGCTGATTCGCTCTGCGCGCCATTACATGAAGATACTGAAGATGCTTGATGCCATTAACCAGCGCTACCCGGATAAAGTGAAAAATATCCCGGCCTGCCACTGGCAAATCGCCAAAGAGGGTCTGGGAATTATTCATACCTTCGACAACATGAAGGATGAGGCGAAGAAAGCAATGATAATCAAAGAGTTCTTCGACACCGGGATCTGGAAGCTCATCTGGAAAAGTGCCAAAAGCCCGCGTTTGCGCTGGCGCCTGGGCCGACGCTACTTCCGTTTAAAACGGTATCTGGCATAAGAGATAGCTTTAGCACGCTTAAATGCTTAGAATTTCCCGGCCGAAACTAAAAAAACGGATAATCGCTTGGAATTGTTGTATACCGCCCTGCTCTACATCATTCAGCCACTGGTTTGGCTGCGACTGTTGCTTCGTAGCCGTAAAGCGCCTGCGTACCGTAAACGCTGGGCCGAACGCTATGGCTACTGCCGCAATAAAGTGGCGCCGGACGGTATTCTGCTGCATTCCGTGTCAGTCGGGGAAACGCTGGCCGCCATTCCACTGGTGCGTGCCCTGCGCCACCGTTATCCGTCACTGCCCATCACCGTCACCACGATGACGCCAACCGGCTCAGAGCGCGTGATGTCTGCCTTCGGTAAAGACGTGCATCACGTCTACCTGCCGTACGATCTCCCCTGCGCCATGAACCGTTTCCTGAATACCGTGCGCCCTAAACTGGTGATCGTCATGGAAACCGAACTGTGGCCGAATATGATTTCCGCCCTGCATGCCCGTAAAATTCCTTTGGTTATCGCCAACGCGCGTCTGTCGGAACGCTCGGCTAAAGGGTACGGCAAGCTGGGTAAATTTATGCGTCGCCTGCTCAGCAAAATCACGCTGATCGCCGCGCAGAACGAAGAAGATGCCGCGCGCTTTATCGCCCTAGGCCTGAAGCGCAACCAGCTTGCGGTCACGGGTAGCCTGAAGTTCGATATTTCCGTCACCCCTGAACTCGCCGCCCGTGCGGTAACGCTGCGTCGTCAGTGGGCGCCGCGTCGCCAGGTCTGGATTGCCACCAGCACCCATGACGGCGAAGAAGCCATTATCCTTCAGGCTCACCGCCAGCTGCTGGAAAAATTCCCTGATTTACTGCTGATTCTGGTTCCTCGCCATCCGGAGCGTTTTAAAGATGCCCGCGAGATGGTGCAAAAAGGCGGTTTCAGCTTTACCCTGCGCAGCAGCGGCGAAATCCCCTCTGGCAGCACGCAGGTGGTGATTGGCGATACGATGGGCGAACTGATGCTGCTGTACGGCATTGCAGACCTCGCCTTTGTTGGAGGTAGCCTGGTGGAGCGAGGTGGTCATAACCCGCTGGAGCCGGCAGCCCACGCCATTCCCGTGCTGATGGGTCCACACACGTTTAACTTCAAAGATATCTGCGCGAAATTGCAGCAAGCCGATGGCTTAATCACCGTGACCGATGCGGACTCGGTGGTCAAAGAGGTCTCAACCCTTCTGACTGACGAAGATTACCGCCTGTGGTACGGTCGTCACGCCGTTGAAGTCCTGCATCAGAACCAGGGCGCACTGACCCGTCTGCTGCAACTTCTGCAACCTTATCTGCCGCAGCGGAGCCACTAATGTCAACGCGTCTGTCGGTCGTGATGATCGCCAAAAACGCCGCCGACCTGCTTCCGGATTGCCTGGCCTCTGTTGCCTGGGCTGACGAAATCGTCATTCTCGACTCCGGAAGTACGGACAATACGGCGGACGTTGCCCGTGCAGCCGGGGCAAAAGTCTTTACCGACACCGACTGGCAGGGCTACGGTATTCAGCGTCAGCGTGCGCAGGGTTACGCCACGGGCGATTACGTGTTGATGATCGATACCGATGAGCGCGTCACCCCAGAACTCCGACAGGCCATTCAAACGGTGCTTGCCGCGCCACAGCCTGGCGCGGTCTACAGTATCGCGCGTCGTAACTATTTCCTGGGCCGCTTTATGCGCCACAGCGGCTGGTACCCCGACCGCGTGATGCGCCTCTATGCCCGCGAGCGTTATCAGTACAACGATAACCTGGTCCATGAGTCTCTGGCCTGCGATAACGCTCAGGTCATCCCCCTGACGGGCGATCTGCTTCATCTGACCTGCCGCGATTTCGCCAGCTTCCAGCGTAAACAGCTGAACTATGCCACCGCCTGGGCACAGGAGCGGCATGCGCGCGGCAAGAAGGCCACGCTGACCGGCATCTTCACCCACACGCTGGGCGCGTTTCTGAAAACGCTGCTGCTGCGTGGCGGCGTGCTGGACGGCAAACAGGGCTGGTTACTGGCCGTAGTGAATGCCCAGTATACTTTTAACAAATACACCGAGCTGTGGGCGCTGAACCGCGGCTACTCAGAGAAAACGTGAGCCATGAGCACAAAAGCGATTTATCCGGGTACCTTCGATCCGATCACTAACGGTCATCTTGATATCATCACCCGAGCGGCGTGTATGTTCGACAAGGTGATTCTGGCCATTGCCGCCAGCCCGAGCAAAAAGCCGATGTTCGACCTGAACGAACGCGTGCAGCTTGCCACCGATGCGATTTCGCATCTGTCGAATGTTGAGGTCGTCGGATTCAGCGACTTGATGGCAAACTTTGCCCGTGACCGGCAGGCCAATATCCTGATCCGCGGTCTTCGCGCGGTAGCAGACTTCGAATATGAGATGCAGCTGGCACACATGAACCGCCATCTGATGCCGGAGCTGGAGAGCGTATTCCTGATGCCCTCCAAAGAGTGGTCCTTCATCTCTTCTTCGCTGGTGAAAGAGGTGGCGCGCCATCACGGGGACGTTACCCACTTCCTGCCGGTTAACGTCCACCAGGCGTTGATGGAAAAGCTAAAGTAACCCTACTTCTGGCACTGACGGCAGTAAAACGTGGCGCGCTGAGCGTGCTTCGTGGCAATAATCGGCGTCCCGCAGGCTCTGCACGGCTCACCCTTACGGCCATAAACCTGCAACTCCTGCGCAAAATAACCCGGCTTCCCGTCGCTTTGCAGGAAATCCTTCAGCGTCGTCCCGCCCTGCTCAATTGAGCGCAGCAGTACCGCTTTAATAACCCTGACCAGCAGTTCGCACTCCTGCGCCGACAGCGAGGAGGCCAGCCGATCGGGATGGATCCCGGCGGCAAACAACGATTCGCTGGCGTAGATATTCCCCACGCCCACCACCAGCTTGTTATCCATCAGCCAGGGTTTAATCGGGGTTTTCTTTTTCGCGCACTTCTCTTTGAGATAATCTGCGTTAAACGCCTCTGAGAGCGGCTCAGGTCCGAGATGCGCCAGCACGTTGTGTCCTTCCAGCTCTTTGGTCCACAGCCATGCGCCAAAGCGACGCGGGTCGGTGTAACGCAGCACTTTGCCGTTACTCATCACCAGATCAACGTGGTCGTGCTTTTCCGCAGGCAACTCTTCGGTAAGAATACGCAGGCTTCCCGACATGCCCAGATGGATAATGATCCAGCCGTCAGGCAGCTCCAGCAGCAGGTATTTCGCGCGGCGCTGCACGCTCAGGACGGGTTTGTCACTTAACGCGTGGATCTCATCGGACACCGGCCAGCGCAGACGCCCGTTGCGAACGACAGCATGAAGAATAGTCGCGCCAACCAGATGGGGCTCAATGCCGCGGCGGCTGGTCTCTACCTCAGGTAATTCAGGCATGGTTCCTCCGTTGAGATGCAGAATGCAAAAAACCCCGCAGTTGCGGGGTTTTTCAATACAAGGAGACTAAAATTATTTGATTTTAGCTTCTTTGTACAGTACGTGCTGGCGTACAACTGGATCGAATTTTTTCAGTTCCAGTTTTTCCGGCTTAGTACGTTTGTTCTTCGTGGTGGTGTAGAAGTGACCTGTACCAGCAGAAGAAACCAGCTTGATTTTCTCGCGAATACCTTTAGCCATGATTTATTTCCTCTTTAAGTACTTAGTACTTTTCGCCACGGGCACGCAGTTCGGACAGAACTGTATCGATGCCTTTCTTATCGATTACACGCATACCTTTAGCAGATACGCGCAGGGTGACAAAACGCTTCTCGCTCTCAACCCAGAAACGGTGAGAGTGCAGGTTCGGCAGGAAACGGCGTTTAGTCGCGTTCAGTGCGTGGGAACGGTTGTTACCGGTCACCGGACGCTTGCCAGTAACTTGGCAGACTCGGGACATGTCTATTCTCCAAAAATCAAATTAGCTCGAGCTTCGTATGGGGTATCGGCGCCTCGTCAGGCTTTACAGCCCGGTCATCGCATAGTTCTATTGAACTCTCGATTGCCAGGCCCAAATGCCAAACCCGAGATTCTCAAAGGTGGCGTAGTATACGCTGACTCGGCGGTGTGCTCAAGTCCCGAACAGACAAAGATCCCGATGGATCGCGAGAAAAGGCCTAAATCCAGCCACGTTCGGCAAAAGAAATGTACTCTCCGCGGCCAATTATCAGATGGTCCAGCACACGAATGTCCATGAATTGACAGCATTTGATAATACGTTCGGTAATTGCTTTGTCAGCTCTGCTTGGTTCTGCACAGCCAGAGGGGTGATTATGCGCGAGGATCACGCCGGCTGCATTCACTTTTATCGCTTCCCGCACAATTTCACGCGGATGCACCTCAACATGGCTCAATGTTCCCGAAAAAAGGCGGGTATGTTTCAGTACCCGGTTTTTGTTGTCGAGAAAGATCACCATAAAGATCTCCCGCTCCAGATCGGAGAGCTGGCTTTGCAGAAATTCGCGGGTCATGTCGGGGGTGAGGATCGGGTCTTCTTCCTCCATACGCACGTTGTAAAATCGCCGGGCCAGCTCGGCAATGCCCCGCAACTGGGCATATTTCGCCACGCCAATGCCCTCAACGTGCGTAAACGCCTCCAGCTCAGCGGTCAGCAATCCATACAGTGAACCGAAATGGTCTATCAGTTCTTTCGCCAGCGTAAATACCGTTTTCCCCGGCGTGCCTGTGCGTAAAAAGAGCGCCAGCAGCTCGTCGTCCTTTAACAACGTGACGCCATGACGCAGCATTTTTTCACGCGGTAGCAGCAGTTCAGTCTCTTCCATGCCTGGCCTCCTTCTGTTTGCCATTATGCTGCCACAGGCAAATTCGGGGTTCGATGCTGGCATTTCGTTCTTGCGTAACGCCTCGCAAAGTGAATTAAGGACATCATCACCCCGTTTTAGGGATTGTGATAAAATGCCCGCTCTCTGGTGAAACCCAACAGGAAAGAATCATGATGAGCCTGGCCGGTAAAAAAATCGTTCTTGGCGTCAGCGGCGGTATTGCTGCCTATAAAACGCCAGACCTGGTGCGCCGTTTGCGCGAGCGCGGGGCCGACGTACGGGTCGCGATCACCGAAGGCGGCAAAGCCTTTATCACCCCACTGAGCCTGCAAGCCGTCTCGGGATACCCGGTATCCGACAGCCTTCTCGACCCGGCGGCCGAAGCCGCAATGGGCCACATTGAGCTGGGGAAATGGGCCGATCTGGTTATCCTTGCCCCCGCCACGGCAGATTTAATTGCCCGCCTGGCAGCCGGTATGGCGAACGATCTGGTAACGACCATTTGCCTCGCCACGCCTGCGCCCGTCGCGGTTGTGCCCGCAATGAACCAGCAGATGTACCGCAACGCCGCTACCCAGCACAATCTGGACACGCTGGCCTCGCGCGGCCTGCTGATTTGGGGACCGGACAGCGGCAGCCAGGCCTGCGGCGACGTGGGGCCAGGGCGTATGCTCGACCCATTAACGATTGTTGATATGGCCGCCGCCCATTTCTCGCCTGTCAACGATATGCAACATCTCAACATCATGATTACCGCGGGCCCCACGCGCGAGCCGCTGGATCCGGTGCGTTACATCACCAACCACAGCTCCGGCAAAATGGGCTTTGCGATTGCTGCCGCGGCAGCCAAACGCGGCGCGAACGTCACGCTGGTGAGCGGCCCGGTGTCGCTTACCACCCCTGCGTTTGTGCAGCGTATTGATGTGACGACCGCGCTGGAAATGAACGCCGCCGTACAGGCACATGCTCAACAGCAGCATATTTTTATCGGCTGTGCGGCCGTCGCTGATTACCGCGCCGAAACTATTGCTGACGCCAAAATTAAAAAGCAAGGCGATGAATTAACAATAAAAATGGTGAAGAACCCGGATATCGTTGCCGGTGTCGCCGCACTGAAAACTCATCGTCCTTACGTTGTTGGGTTTGCCGCAGAAACGAATAATGTGGAAGAATATGCCCGGCAAAAACGTACCCGCAAAAACCTCGATTTAATTTGCGCGAACGACGTATCGCTGTCCACGCAAGGATTTAACAGCGACAGCAACGCATTGCACCTTTTCTGGCAGGATGGAGATAAAGTCTTACCGCTTGAGCGCAAAGAACTCCTGGGCCAACACTTACTGGACGAGATCGTTACCCGTTATGATGAAAAAAATCGACGTTAAGATTCTGGACCCGCGCGTTGGCGAGCAATTTCCGCTGCCAACGTATGCCACCTCCGGCTCTGCCGGTCTTGACCTGCGCGCCTGTCTCGATGACGCCGTAGAACTGGCGCCGGGTGCAACGACCCTGATCCCGACCGGGCTGGCGATTCACATTGCTGACCCGTCACTGGCAGCGGTGATCCTGCCGCGCTCTGGCCTGGGCCATAAGCATGGCGTCGTGCTGGGTAACCTGGTCGGCCTGATCGACTCTGACTATCAGGGTCAGCTGATGGTATCCGTATGGAACCGTGGCCAGGACAGCTTCACCATTGAGCCGGGCGAGCGTATCGCGCAGATGGTGTTTGTACCGGTGGTGCAGGCAGAATTTAACCTGGTGGCAGACTTCGACGCTACCGACCGTGGCGAAGGCGGCTTCGGCCATTCCGGGCGCAAATAACCGCCCGACAAACACGCATCTCACAGCGCCATAATGCAATAACAAACCGCAAACGTCAGTTTGCGGGTCGCTGTGTGGTTGCCAGCCTGACAAGTGCTTATTTTCAGGGGTATTTTGTAACATGGCAGAAAAACAAACCGCGAAAAGGAATCGTCGCGAAGAAATACTTCAATCTCTGGCTCTGATGCTTGAATCCAGCGACGGCAGTCAACGCATCACCACCGCAAAACTGGCGGCCTCTGTGGGCGTGTCAGAGGCGGCGCTGTATCGTCATTTCCCGAGCAAAACCCGGATGTTTGACAGCCTGATCGAGTTTATCGAAGACAGCCTGATCACGCGCATCAACCTGATTCTGAAGGATGAAAAAGACACCAGCACGCGTCTGCGTCTGATTGTGCTGCTGATTCTGGGCTTTGGTGAACGTAACCCGGGTCTGACCCGTATTCTGACCGGCCACGCGCTGATGTTTGAACAGGATCGTCTGCAAGGCCGTATAAACCAGCTTTTTGAGCGTATCGAAGCCCAGCTGCGTCAGGTTCTGCGCGAGAAGAAAATGCGGGAAGGCGAGGGATATAATACGGATGAAACCCTGCTGGCAAGCCAGATCCTGGCATTTTGCGAAGGGATGCTCTCCCGGTTTGTGCGCAGCGAGTTTAAATATCGACCAACGGACGATTTTGACGCCCGCTGGCCGTTAGTGGCTGCTCAGTTACAGTAACGCCATCGCCGGATGGCGGCTTCGCCTTATCCGGCCTACGAACGGGTAGGCCCGGTAAGCGCAGCGCCACCGGGCAATTGAATTAAACGCCAAACTCTTCGCGGTATTGACGCACCGCCGCCAGATGATCAGCCATCTCAGGCTTCTCTTCCAGATACGCAATCAGATCTTTCAGGGTGATAATCGACGTCACTTTGCAGTTGTAGTCGCGCTCCACTTCCTGAATAGCAGAGATGTCGCCGCGCCCACGCTCCTGACGATCGAGCGAAATCAGCACGCCCGCAAGCGTTGCACCGTTAGCCTGGATTATCTCCATCGATTCACGGATCGCGGTACCTGCGGTGATCACGTCATCCACCAGCATCACGCGGCCCTGCAACGCACTGCCTACCAGATTGCCGCCTTCACCGTGGGTTTTGGCTTCTTTACGGTTAAAGCAGTACGGTACGTCGCGGTCATGGTGCTCCGCCAGCGCCACCGCCGTGGTGGTTGCGATTGGAATGCCTTTGTACGCGGGGCCAAACAGCAGGTCGAAATCAATCCCGGAATCCACCAGCGCTTCGGCATAGAAGCGGCCTAACAGTGCCAGGTCGCGCCCGGTATTAAACAGCCCGGCGTTGAAGAAATACGGGCTTTTACGCCCGGATTTCAGCGTGAACTCGCCAAACTTAAGTACCTGCTTGTTAAGCGCAAACTCAATAAACTGGCGCTGATACGATTTCATGGATTTGCTCCTTTGTCTTTTCAGTCTTACAGGCAAAAAAAAGGCGACTCATTGGTCGCCTTAAAATCAATTTTCTAACGCCGCTTTCTGCGTCGCTACAATAGATTCGATTCCCCCTCGGGCCAACGCCAGCAAGGTGAGCAGTTCTTCGTGGGTGAATGGCTCGCCTTCTGCCGTACCCTGCACTTCAATGATGCGACCATCTTCGGTCATCACCACGTTCATGTCGGTTTCTGCGGCAGAATCTTCAACGTATTCCAGATCGCAAAGCGCTTCGCCGTTAACGATACCAACGGAGACAGCAGCAACCATCCCTTTCATTGGGTTGGTTTTCAGCTTACCGGCGGCAACCAGCTTGTTCAGGGCGTCTGTCAGCGCCACACAGGCACCGGTAATAGAGGCCGTACGCGTGCCACCATCGGCCTGGATCACGTCGCAGTCCAGCGTGATGGTGAACTCACCCAACGTTTTCAGGTCAACCGCGGCGCGGAGCGCACGCGCGATCAGGCGCTGAATCTCCATAGTACGGCCGCCCTGCTTACCTTTTGCCGCTTCACGGGCATTACGGGTATGGGTTGCGCGCGGCAACATACCGTATTCGGCGGTGATCCACCCCTGGCCCTGACCTTTCAGGAAGCGAGGCACGCCCTCTTCAATGGACGCGGTGCAAAGCACCTTGGTGTCACCAAACTCAACCAGCACGGAGCCTTCAGCGTGTTTTGTATAGTTACGGGTCAGGGTGACGGGACGCACCTGGTTGGCGCTACGACCTGCTGGACGCATGATGGATTCTCCGGCTTGAAACGAATGTGGCTGCGCATTATACGGATAAAGGACGCTTATTCCTATCCTGAGAAGCCCCTGAAAGCTATAATCCCCCCATCTCTCCTTTAAAAACGGGAATGTCTATGATCCGCAGTATGACCGCCTACGCCCGGCGTGAAATCAAGGGTAGCTGGGGTAGCGCTACCTGGGAAATGCGCTCGGTAAACCAGCGCTATCTGGAAACGTATTTCCGTATGCCGGAACAGTTCCGCAGCCTGGAGCCTGTGGTGCGTGAGCGTATCCGTACGCGTTTGACCCGCGGGAAAGTGGAATGTAATTTGCGTTTTGAGCCCGATGCCAGTGCACAGGGCGAACTGATCCTGAACGAAAAGTTGGCAAAACAGCTGGTTAATGCGGCGAACTGGGTCAAAATGCAAAGCGATGAAGGCGAGATCAACCCGGTTGATATTCTGCGCTGGCCTGGCGTGATGGCCGCCGGAGAGCAGGATCTGGACGCGATTACCGCTGAGATCCTGGCTGCACTCGACGGCACGCTGGACGACTTTATCGTTGCCCGCGAAACCGAAGGCCAGGCGCTGAAAGCGATGATTGAGCAACGCCTTGAGGGCGTGAGCGCCGAAGTCGCTAAAGTGCGCGCTCATATGCCAGAAGTGCTGCAATGGCAGCGTGAGCGTCTTGTCGCCAAACTGGAAGAGGCGGAAGTCCAGCTGGAAAACAACCGTCTGGAACAAGAGCTGGTGCTGATGGCGCAGCGTGTGGACGTGGCTGAAGAGCTGGATCGTCTGGAAGCGCACGTTAAAGAGACCTACAACATTCTGAAGAAGAAAGAAGCGGTAGGCCGCCGTCTCGACTTTATGATGCAGGAGTTCAATCGCGAGTCGAACACGCTGGCGTCTAAGTCTATCAATGCAGAGGTAACCAATTCAGCGATTGAACTGAAGGTCCTGATTGAGCAGATGCGCGAGCAGATCCAGAATATCGAGTAATTCCTTTCAGGGTGGTATTGCCTCGCATACCACCCATTACTTTTTCTAATCCTTTCTTAGCCCTACTTCCTTTCTATCCCGCCTTATATCAAGCCTGCCTGGCTTGCGTTGATAATTTTCTGTAGGGCAAACTCCCTCACCTTAGAAAATCTCAATCGTGATCTTCCGCACAAATCGCTAATCTCCTTCTCTTCATTCCGGAGGGTTTATGCTGCTTCACATTCTTTATCTTATTGGCATTACCGCAGAAGCCATGACCGGCGCGCTCGCTGCCGGACGTCGCCGTATGGACACCTTCGGCGTGATTATCATTGCCACAGCCACCGCGCTCGGCGGCGGGTCCGTACGCGATATCCTGCTTGGCCATTATCCGCTCGGCTGGGTAAAAAACCCTGAGTACGTCATTATCGTGGCAACGGCAGCCGTGCTAACCACGATTGTGGCCCCGGTGATGCCTCATCTGCGCCGCGTGTTCCTGGTGCTGGATGCGCTTGGGCTGATTGTTTTTTCCATCATTGGCGCACAAATCGCTCTCGATATGGGTGAAGGCCCGGTTATCGCCACCATTGCTGCCGTGATCACGGGCGTGTTTGGCGGGGTGCTGCGGGATATGTTCTGCAAACGTATCCCGCTGGTTTTCCAGAAGGAACTGTATGCCGGCATCTCCTTTGCTGCGGCAGTGCTTTACGTCGCCTTGCAGCACTATGTCACCAGCCACGATGTGGTGGTTATCTCCACCCTGCTGTTTGGCTTCACCGCGCGTATGCTGGCATTGCGCCTGAAGCTGGGCCTGCCCGTTTTTCATTACAAACACAATGCGCATTAATGTCAGAACGGGCAGGCGCCGGATAATCAGTTACTCGAGTAGTTGTAACCGTAGTGATGATAGCCGTAGCCGTAAGCGTTGCTTGCCCGCTTAACGACGCCGTTGAGAATCACCCCTTTGGTATTGACGCCACTCTGCTCCAGACGCTGTACACAGACCAGCATCTCCTTCACGCTGTTCATCCCGAAGCGGGCGACCAGCAGCGTGGTGCCTGCGCGACGGCCGACAACCGCCGCGTCGGTGACCGCCAGGATCGGTGGCGTATCGATAATCACCAGATCGTAGCGTTCATTCGCCCAGTCCAGCAGCTGCTGGAAACGCGTATGCATCAGAAGCTCCGCCGGATTAGGAGGGATCTGCCCGCGCACGATGGTATCGAACCCGCCTTTATCGAAGGTCTGAACGCCCTGGGTATACTCCGCCTTACCGGACAACATTTCCGACAAGCCGCAGGTATTGTCGAGCTTAAACAGATCATGGGCATACCCGCGACGCATATCCGCATCAATATAGAGCACTTTCTGGCCCGCCTGCGCCACGACGGCCGCCAGGGTACTGCTGACAAAGGTTTTACCGCTGTCAGGCGTGGCGCCAGAGATCATCAGTATATTGTTCGCTGACTCCATCATCGCGAAATGCAGGCTGGTGCGCAGGCCGCGAATCGCCTCCACGGAGAGATCGACCGGATTATCCGCCGCCAGGAAGGGGATATGTTTGGTCTTATGGCGCAGCCCTGGGGACATAAAGTCTTTTTTATGCAAACGCATCTTTTTAGCCAGCCATTCTGACAGCGGTACGGTGGCATAGACGTTAATCCCGTGCTCCTCCAGCTGCTCCGGCGTTTCAATGCCCATACGCAGCATACTGCGCGCCAGGATCCAGCCCGCAGAGACGAACAGACCCAGGAGAACCCCCAGAACGACGACCAGCGCTTTTTTCGGCTTGACTGGCTGCGGCCGGGTCACGGCCGGATCGATAATGCGGACGTTACCAATTGCGCTCGACCGGGCGATGCTCAGCTCCTGTTCGCGGTTAAGCAGCTGCTGGTAGATAACGCGTCCCGACTCCACATCACGGCTCAGGCGCAACACCTCCTGCTGGGTTGACGGCATGGACGATACCCGTTTATTCAGGCGGTTTTTTTCCTGCTCCAGCGTCTGGCGTTTCTCAATCAGCGCCCGGTAGGTGGGGTGATCTTTTTTGTAGAGCTGCGAAATTTCCGCTTCCCGGAAGGTCAGTTCATTGAGCTGATTGTCCGCATTCACAATCTGCTCCAGCACCGCTTTTGCCTCCAGGTTCAGGTCAACGGAGTCGTTTTGCTGGCGATAGCGGTTGAGCTTCTCCTCGGCCTGGTCCAGCTCGCTGCGCACCTGCGGAAGCTGCTGCTTCAAAAATTGCAGGCTTTTCGCATCCTGCGCCGCCTGGCGAGCCACGTTCTGTTGTAAATAGTTGTCGGCGATGCAGTTAAGCACGCGAGCCATCTCGTCGGGGTCTTCCCCCGTGATGGTCAGGCCAAGCATCCCGCTGTCCTTGCTGCGCTCGCTCACGGAAAAACGCAGCTGTAGCGCGTCAATGGCCTCCAGCTCACTCTGCTGTGTAATCGTAAATTGCGTACCCGGCTTCGCCTGGATATCGGCAATGGTAATGGCGATATTCGCCGCGCTCAGGGGTTGTCCCACAACGCCCTGTAACGTCACATTATCGCCTTCCAGCTGATAGTGGCCCTTCTCGCCGACGGTCAGCGTCAGCTTTTGCGCCCGGCCCGCAACAGGGGGAAGATTGAGCATACGGATATCGACGATGCCAGGCTGTTGCCCGGTGAGCCGCGCCCAGCCGCGTCCGACAAGGGGAAAATAGTTTTCACTTACCTGCGTGCGCAGGTTCAGGTCATCAATCGTTTTACCGAGGATCATGCGCGACTGGAGAAGCTGAAGCTCCGGTGCCGACTCCGGCGAGGAGTCAGGGATGAACTCGCTAAGGTTACTGAGTAGCGCGTTGCCCTGCTTCTGTTCCACCTGTATCAGCGCATCGGCCTGATAAACCGGTGTGGCAAAGAGCGCATAAAGCAGGGCCACCAGCGTGAACAGCGCGGTAAGGATGAGAATGAATTTTCGGTGGTCGAGCAGCTCACCCAACAGGCGCACAAGATCGATCTCGTTATTCGCGGCAGACGCATCATGGGCGTGAAGGTTATTTGTTGACATAAAACGTAACTATCCCGTGTGATTAACTGAGCCGTTTCGCCCATTCCAGACTGGCCTGCTCCAGCAGCCCATAAACATATTCAAATGCGTCCCGGTTTTTACGGTAGGGGTCCGGGATCTCTTTTCTGCCCGTCCAGTGACCAAAGAGCATCATTTTGCCGCGCGCCTCCGGTGCGATAGCCGTGACCTGCTCGATATGTTCCAGCTCCATCGCCAGAATCAGATCGTAGTCGCGCACCATGGCGGGGGTGAGCCTGCGCGCCACGTGGCCCTCAAGCAGGGTGCCGCGTTCGGCGGCGATCTCTGTCGCCTGTAAATCGGCGGTGCGCCCTTCCAGGCCACACGTTCCCGCTGAATCGACCCGGGCAGCGGGAAGCAGCCGGCGCAGCAGCCGTTCCCCAATGGGAGAGCGGCAGATATTGCCGGTACAGATCACCAGGATGGCGTTAAACGTTAGTTTGGCCATGTTCTGATATATCTCCCTGTTTCAGTCAGGTCATGTACGCCGGTAATGGTCGGCACAAGCTGAGAGATCACGCGGTTCCAGCGCACCAGCGGCGCGGTGGTGACATAGACGATGTCGTAAGGCTCAAGCTGAAATTCGGTGCTCAACACCATCGCGGTGGCATCCCGGGCGTTAAGCTGGTAGACGTTGGCGATTTTGCCGTTCTGCTTGCCCTGCAACGGACGAATCACAAAGATTCCGGTGGCGTCGGCCATATCCTGATTCACGCCCTGTGCATTACCCAGCGCTTCCGCCAGCGTCATGCCGCTACGGTCCATCTTCAGGGTGCTCTGTTTACCCACCTCGCCCATGACAAACACTTTCAGGTCGTCATTACGGGGAATGAAGAGAATATCGCCCGGATAGAGGAGTTTGTTCTGGGTGAGATCGCCGCGCTGCATCAGCGCGTAGAGCGAAATGTGCGTGTCCTGGCCGTTGTGGGTCAGCACCACATGGCGCCAGTCCGCCTCAGATGTCAGGCCGCCAGCCGCATTGATCGCATCCATTATCGTCAGCGGAATGTTGGTGATGGGCTGCTGGCCCGACTTAGCCACTTCGCCCGTCACGTAGGCTTTTTGCGAGCGGAATGCCGCGACGCTGACATCCACCTGCGGGCTCTCAATCACCGAGTCCAGCCGGGCGGCGATCTCATCGCGCACCTGGGCCAGCGTTTTGCCGACGACGCGGATTTTGCCGATATAGGGGTAGAAGATCGTGCCATCGGCATTCACCCAGTTGCCCGTATCGCTGGCGCTGCGGTACTGACCTGCGGGGGTGGTCAGCTCCGGGTGGTCCCAGACGGTAACCATCAGCACGTCGCCGACGCCGATGCAATATTGGTAGTTCTGAAGCTGGCGATCCAGTTCAGGATTCGCGCGGGAGTCGACTTTGCCAGGCAGCAACTGCTCCACCAGCCCCGGCGTGAGGGGATAGACGTTGACCATCTTATTCAGATCGTAATTGCTGTCAGGCAGATCGATAATATCTTTGCCCTGGGTGCTAAGTCCCTGGCCCGGTACGATAGTACAACCGCTTAACGCCATCATAGCCAACGCCAGCACGGAAAATTTAACGTTTTTCATTCAGGAAAATCATCTGGTTAAGTAATGCCTGTTTCATCCGGTACTACTGCCCTACCGGGGTTTCGCGTTCTGACGTCATGTCATAGAGCTGATATTTACGGCCTAACATCTGGCCGCCATCACGCGTGAGAGGCGTCCACGAGACCACCGCCCGGTTGCGATTTGGGCCGATCGTCATCAGATCAAGCGGGATCGAGATGTAGAAGCCTTTGCTAAAGCCACCTTCGCCATAATCCTCTTTCGAGACGTTGGTCAGCGCCGCCCAGACGCCTACCGTCACGCCGCTGTCGAATCGTTTCGCGACGTCGAGGGTGGCGCCTTTATCCTTCGCCAGGTACTGCCCGACGCTCAGCTTCATTAGCACACTGTTGAGCTTCGCCGGGTTCCAGTAGGCGGTGATAAATCCGGTTGGCACGCTGTAGTCGGTGAAGCGCATCATGTCGTCCCAGTCGCGCTGCTTGACGTAATTCGCATCCACGCCCAGCGCCCAGTCGCTATCCAGCGGGCGCCAGAGCGCCTCTGCTCCCACGCCGCCGTACATGGTTTCGAGGTAGCCGCCATAAATCTGGGCATAGAAGCCGTTCCCCAGCGCATCGACATAGTTGGCTTGTAAGTTGTTGATGTAGACGTCATTGCTGACATAATCGCGAATATGGGTTCTGACGCGCGGCAGGCTGGAGTCAGCGGGAAGTAGCGAGGATTTGAACTTGTCGTAGTTGTTATAGAGGTTGGCGAACACGCCGCCGTCGAGCAGCAGACGATCGGTCAGCCAGTAGCTGGCGCTGGCCATCACCCCCACCTGGAACATATAGAAATCTTCCGGACCGCCCAGCGACTGCGCCAGCGTCGGTTTAACGCTGTAGCTGAAGCGATCGGCGCGAATACGGTAGCCACGCCCGAATGCTGTGGTATCCACAGGCTCGACGCGCTGCTGCCTGAGCGCCTCCTCCTGGCCGAGCGGCTGCCCCGCCAACTGTTTGCGCAGGCTGGCGACATCGGTTTGCGTCGTGACCAGCGGCAGATGATCACGCTGCTGGGTGATAGCGATCGTGTCGACCCCGTCGGGCAGGTTATTGATCAGAATACGGTTGGCACGATCCACCGCTTCGCGCGGATCGCGATAGCGATACTGTTCGCCGGTCATGTATAAGGTATTGCCGTGCTGAAGGATCTCCGGCGCATCGAAGCCTGCGTTGTACTTAAGCGCGGTGAGCTGGTTCGCCGCAGAGGTATAGTCCAGCGTCTCGCCTGCCGGTGCCGGTTGCCAGGCCGGTTTCGGGTTATCACGCAGCGCGGGGCGCAGGTCGTTAAAGTTGGTCCGCAGGGTGAAGCCAAACATCAGCGTATTGCCGCGCTCGTAGCTGAGGTTGAGATCGGCCCAGTCGGCAACGCGATAGACCGCCCCCACGTTAATATGGCTCGACTGCTTAATGGAGCCGGCAAAATCATCGGCATAATTGTTGCCGTCATACTCAAGCTTCAGGCGCAGGGGCTGCCAGGGCGTCTGATACTGGAGGCCGCCAAACAGAGACGCCGGACCACGAAACATATCGCTAAAGCTGATATCTCCGGCATCATGCGACTCGCCGCGGGTGCAATACTTATTGTTGTCATGGCAAAGCGGGTTACCCACGTTGTCGCTATTACCGGGATATCCCCAGGCTATTCCAAAGGTAAAATCGACCGGTCCGGCCATTTTACTGGCAACCAGATATTCACCATCGAACAGGCCGGTGCCTGCAATATCACGCTTGCCGAGCGCCACCTGCGGCAGGCTATAGTCCTCTTCCCACAGACGAACTTTAAAGTCGAACGACTTATCCTTGTAGCTTTGATCACCGCTGAAATCCTCGTCGCTGCTGTATTTACGGGTGCGGACGTCGGTATAGCGAATTGTCCCTTCCAGCCACGGGAAGAGCACGACCGAAGAGGAGTAAAAACGGTACTGGTTGTTATCGCGGTAGTTGACGCTGAATTCCCCTTCCCGGCCAAAGCGCGCGTCGGGCATTTGCATCAGGCCGGTGCCGCCAAAATCGGACTGTGACGGTCCGGTCGGATCGGGCCAGGTACGCAGCTCCGCGTGGCAGGCAGAAGAGATCGCCAGAGCAAGGCCGCTCAGTAAAAAAAGTTTGTTCATCAGTCAGGTATCCGCCGCGTCAGGAGCGCAACGATTTGCTCATTCAGACCGGTAAAATCGTCCGGTACCGCCCGGGGATCAAACCCCACCCACAGAACAGCGCCCGGCTCTGCTTCAATATGGCGTGCGTTCCAGTACGCCACCGGCGCAACAACCGTACTGCCGTCAGGATCGATAACGGTTACGTTATTCCTGTCGGCGCCGGCCAGCCGCAACTGCCCCTGTAAGTAGTCCCGGATGCTTGCGCCCGGTCGCCAGGCCCGTTTCCCCGGCGTGACGACCGCCCCCATCAGCGTGACGGTACGGGGCGCAGGAGAGAGCCACAGATCGTAACGGCCCTCAAGGGAGCGATCGCCGCGGGCGTCGGTACGCACGGCATCTGGGTCGAGGCTGACAAACTGCCGCCCGACGATCCGCAGGGAGCGGATCTGTGCAGCGACAGCGCGAATGGTCGCGATCCGCTCGTCATCGGCGCGATTCTGCCAGGCTGAAAGCGACGCCAGCACCTGCTGTTGCGTCTGTTGCGCGCGCAGCGTGGCGGAAGGGGTTGCGATGACAGCCCCCTGCCACCAGACGTTGTTCAGCTGCGGCTGGGTGACCAGCCGGGAGAGCGTATCAGCCGGTTCAGCAGACCACGTTTTGCCCGGCTGATGCACGGTAACGACACTTGCGCATAAGGCGGACAGGCTGAAGAGAGATAGCCCTACGCCAGGTAACCATTTTCTGAGTCTGTTCATGGGGCGGGCTTCAACATCGTCATGGCGACAGGGAATACGCCCGCGCCGAGCATCTGTTCGCTCTGGCGTACCTGGCCGGTAGCGGAATCAATCCAGAAGGTGTTATGCCAGCGACGATCGAGGCCGTCGGCCTGCACCGCCTCCTGCCAGACCTGACAACGTAGCGTGTTTCCGGCAAGGGTCAGGTTTTCCGTCCCGCTCAGGGAGAAGCGCGAGGTCAGGTGTGCGGAGCGATACCGCCCCTCTTCCTGCCAGCGCACATCACGCGACCACTGGCTGCCGTCGCGGAGCTGCGGCGTGTGGCGCAGCGGATCGTGCTCAAGATTGGTTACCTCAAGCAGGTTATAAGGAAGCTTGAGCGTGTGGATAAGGCGACCGTTATGCGTGACGATCATCGCATTATCCTGCGATAACCATTTACTGTTTCCCTGTTCGATGTATCCGAGAACCGCCAGGATCCTCGGGCCATTATCCAGTCGCAGGTACATGGTTGAGTATGGGAGCGCCTGAATCTGCCCGTCCGTTACCGTCACATCCTGGCGCCCGTCCAGACTGGCGTTAAAGGTCTCAATAATGCTCTGCTGGCTCGGCGTACACCCCTGGATCAGCAGAGTCATGATGAGCAGAATAAACAGTCTCACCAGAAATCCTTGATTAAATAACATTGAAATCAATTAAATACCCGGCTTTGATATCGACGCCGGGTCAAGTCGTTGCGCTGTTCAGCGCAAGGTTATATCGCCTTGCGCACCAGCCTTAGCGGGTAACTGTCGTCGTGGAAGTACCATTGCTTGAGTCATCGCCACTGTCGCTTGCCGCGACAACGGCTAACGTCGCTACGCCGGCAATCGCAGCGGTGGTGACAACAGCGGTTGTCCCAATCGCCCCTGCCGCCAGTCCCCCCGTAGTGCCAGCGGTAGTTCCCACAGTTGCTCCGGTTGTTGTTCCGGTTGTTGCTGCGCTGGTGCTACCTGCTTCGGTGGTAGCGCCTATAGCAGGCAAGGCAGTCGCCAGCGTGAGTGCCGTCAGCACTGTACAAAGCGTCCTTTTCATTTTTGGTCCTCATTCAAATGAAGGAAAATATGAGCACCTGGAAACCAGGTCCCGGTTAACGGGCATAAAGCCCGGGGCTGAATTCCGGCCCGACAGGGACGGAAAATCATCCATGTAAAAGCCCTGGGCTCTGAACACCAGCGCATATAAACCGCCAGGATATATTTCGGTACCCTTAATTGCTTCAATTGGAGTTCAGATAGTTAACTCCCTCACGGGGTGCAAAAAGAAAGGAAAACGCAGAAGTGATGCAAAATGCACCCCAGCGGTAACTACCTTAAAAATTTTGGATAAGATAATTCTTATAATAATTTGACGCAATGATTTCCGGCAGAATAAATATGACCAATTGTTAACCAGAAAAAACTCAATATATTATTAATTAAACATTTAACCAACTGAAATTAAAAGCAAAACCACGTCAAGCAAACAGACTACATCACCTATAACGCCTTCATTACCGGCTAGTGTTCTCGATTAATAATGATTGAGATCAATTAAACCAACCTCTCGAGAAAAATAAAAACACAAGCAGAGTAAACCCTGAAATCAGGATCGGGAATAATATTTCCTCAAAATATATTTATCATGAATAATTCATTTATATTCATAATTATTGCGTATATAAACCGCGTCTCATAAATACGCTATTTCACGGCAGCGAAAATGTTTTCCTCCCTCGCCAGTCTGTTCAGGAGCGCACGCAGATTAAAATCCACCGATGTGCTCTGCGGCCAGCCACTTTGCCAGGGCATCAATCTGAGGCTGATGCAGCCAGTTTACGATCTGGCGGGCTTTCTCCTGCCCGACACCCGGTAGCATCCGCCACTCCGCTTCGCTTCGCTGAATCAGCGCCTGCCAGGTGCGATCCCCTGCCGCCTTGATCGTCGACCGGGCCAGTGGTATTCCCATCGCGGTGATCCAGCGGATAAAAGGACGCTCCCGCGCCAGGTTAAACTGATGCCACAGCGCAGCGCCATGCGATGCCGATATCCCCGGCGTCGCGGTGAGCTGCGCCTGCGTGAGCTGTAGCCAGGAGAAGAGGTGCTCAAACCGATGCGCCTGATAGAGGGTCCGCCATCCTGATTCGCCCATACCTTCGATATCTAACGCCTGCCTGGAACTTAGCCACGTCAGCCGGGCAAAAAATTGCTCCATGCACTCCGGGGAGGCATAGAAACAGGTTAAGCCGTTATAGCGCGATGAGGGCGGCTGTGGTTTACGGCGATCCACATTGCGCCACACCACGTTATCCAGCCGGGGAATACCTTGTCCCGCCAGGCTTACCAGCACCTGATCGCCGGGGGCAATATCCAGCCTCTGCCAGCGGTTAACTGACCCTAAGCTGACGCGCTGTACGCGTTTATCGTCGAGCATCAGCGGCTCAAGCTGCGCAATCGCGGTGATCCGCCCGGTACGGCCAACGGTAAAGTGAATCGCTTTGACTTCCGTCACCTGGGCCACAGGAAGGTATTTCCATGCGACGACCCAACTTCCTTCCCCCGGCAGCCACTCCTCGCCCGGCGGCTCTGCCGAGGCGCGGACCACGATGCCATCCGTGGCGAAGGGCAACGAAGCCTTAAACCAGGCCGTCCGCTGCGCTTCCACGTCAGCCGCGTTTTTAACCGGCAGGGTATAGCGCGCCGTCAGGGTAAAACCAGCCTCCGCCAGCGCGGAAAGGCGTGCTTTCATCACTTTTGGGCCGTTCGGCCAGGCCCAGATAAAAATGCCTGTCTGCTTCAGCGCTGCGCGATCGGTCGCGCGCATCATCGCCCCCGCTACCTTCGCACGCGCGTTCATCCCCCCCATCCGCTGCTGGATATGCCCCTCGCGCAGCAGAAAAAGTTCCCCCTGCAACACGCTGTTGGCAAGCGGCCCGGCCAGTGTTTGCGGAATAGCGGGGATCATTCGCGCCTGTGCCGTCCACTCTTCCCCCTGTAAGCCGTCGCCCCGGCTGATCGCCTGCGCCAGCTTGCCGTTTTTGTAGACCAGGGTGACCGCAACACCATCCACCTTTGGCTGTACCCAGAGATCCTGCTGCGTCGCCATCCAGCGGCTAAGCGCCTGCTTGCTTTCTACCTTATGCACGCCGGTATGGGCGAAGGGATGCTTCACCGTCCCGCTGGCGGCAGGAGGATCGTCGTGCAGCGGCTCATCGTGAAAACAGCGCTGCCACTGCTTTAAGCGGGCGTTAAGCCTGTCGTAAACGTCGTCGCTCACCTCGCTGCTGCCCTGCTTCCAGTAATCTTCATTCCAGCGGGTCAGCTGCGCCTTCAGGGCCGCGATCTCCTGCCCGGCTTTAGCCGGTGACCAGACCGGGCAGATAGCCATCGCCCCGCTGCTTAAGAAGATCATCAGTATGCTTATCCATTTCACCATTATTACCCCTCCCTGTTTTGCGAAGGGTATACCCTGCCCGGGAGCCGCAGACCAGCTGCAAAAATGCATTTTACGAGCGCGCTTCAGCGCATTGTTTTTGTTGCAGCAAAAGGAAGGTAAAAGCTGAAAACGGCACGCAAAATTTAATCATCCGGGGGAAAAAGTGTGACAAAGACTACGTCACACAGCGGCGACGTGTATAATAAGCCCGTATGTAGGACTTCTTCGTTAACACATACAAAAGACTCTCATGGCTCAAGGCACGCTTTATATTGTTTCTGCCCCTAGTGGCGCGGGTAAATCCAGCCTTATTCAGGCACTGTTAAAAACCCAACCGTTGTACGATACGCAGGTTTCTGTTTCTCACACCACGCGAGCACCGCGTCCGGGTGAAGTGCACGGTGAACACTATTTCTTTGTAAATCACGACGAATTCAGAGCGATGATTGGCAGAGACGCGTTTCTTGAACACGCAGAAGTATTCGGTAACTACTACGGTACTTCGCGTGAAACCATTGAGCAGGTTCTGGCGACCGGCGTGAACGTGTTCCTCGATATCGACTGGCAGGGCGCGCAGCAAATTCGTAAGAAAATGCCGGATTCGCGCAGTATCTTTATTTTACCGCCATCGAAAGATGAACTGGATCGCCGCCTGCGTGGTCGCGGCCAGGACAGCGAAGAAGTTATCGCGAAGCGTATGGCGCAGGCTGTTGCAGAAATGAGCCATTACGCGGAATATGATTACCTTATTGTGAATGATGATTTTGATGCCGCGCTGAGCGATCTCAAAACTATCCTTCGCGCAGAACGCCTGCGTATGAGCCGCCAGAAGCAGCGACATGACGCATTAATCACCAAACTGTTGGCAGACTGAACCCACTTTCAGTATCATGCCCAGTCATTTCTTCACCTGTGGAGCATTTTAAGTATGGCACGCGTAACTGTTCAGGACGCTGTAGAGAAAATTGGTAACCGTTTTGACCTGGTGCTGGTCGCCGCGCGTCGCGCTCGTCAGATGCAGGTAGGCGGTAAAGATCCGCTGGTACCGGAAGAAAACGATAAAACCACCGTTATTGCACTTCGCGAAATCGAAGAAGGTCTGATTAACAACCAGATCCTCGACGTGCGTGAGCGCCAGGAGCAGCAAGAGCAGGAAGCCGCTGAATTACAAGCTGTTACCGCTATTGCTGAAGGTCGTCGTTAATTAAACCTGCGGGTCGCCCTTGTATCTGTTTGAAAGCCTGAATCAACTGATTCAAACCTACCTGCCTGAAGACCAGATTAAGCGTCTTCAGCAGGCGTATCTCGTTGCACGTGACGCTCACGAGGGCCAGACACGTTCAAGCGGTGAACCCTATATCACGCACCCGGTAGCGGTGGCCTGTATTCTGGCCGAGATGAAACTCGACTACGAAACGCTGATGGCCGCCCTGCTGCATGACGTGATTGAAGATACCCCTGCCACCTACCAGGACATGGAACAGCTGTTTGGCAAAAGCGTTGCCGAGCTGGTGGAAGGGGTCTCTAAGCTTGATAAGCTGAAATTCCGCGACAAGAAAGAGGCGCAGGCCGAAAACTTTCGCAAGATGATCATGGCGATGGTGCAGGATATCCGCGTCATCCTCATCAAACTCGCTGACCGCACCCACAATATGCGCACGCTGGGCTCACTTCGCCCGGATAAACGTCGCCGCATCGCCCGTGAAACCCTCGAAATCTACAGTCCGCTGGCGCACCGTTTAGGTATTCATCACATTAAAACCGAGCTGGAAGAGTTGGGTTTTGAGGCGTTGTACCCGAACCGCTATCGCGTGATTAAAGAGGTGGTGAAAGCCGCTCGCGGTAACCGTAAAGAGATGATTCAAAAGATCCTCTCTGAAATCGAAGGGCGTTTGCAGGAAGCGGGCATTCCGTGCCGCGTGAGCGGTCGCGAAAAGCATTTGTACTCTATCTACTGCAAAATGGTGCTCAAAGAGCAGCGTTTTCACTCGATCATGGATATCTACGCGTTCCGCGTGATCGTCCACGACTCAGACACCTGTTATCGCGTGCTGGGGCAGATGCACAGCCTGTACAAGCCGCGTCCGGGGCGCGTCAAAGATTACATCGCCATTCCAAAAGCGAACGGATATCAGTCTTTGCACACCTCCATGATTGGCCCGCACGGTGTCCCTGTTGAGGTGCAGATTCGTACCGAAGATATGGATCAGATGGCGGAGATGGGTGTCGCGGCGCACTGGGCTTACAAAGAGCACGGCGGCGAAAGCAGCACCACCGCGCAAATCCGCGCCCAGCGCTGGATGCAGAGCCTGCTGGAGCTGCAACAGAGCGCAGGTAGCTCGTTTGAATTTATCGAGAGCGTTAAATCCGATCTCTTCCCGGATGAGATTTACGTTTTCACGCCGGAAGGGCGCATTGTCGAACTGCCTGCGGGCGCGACACCGGTCGACTTCGCTTACGCCGTGCATACCGATATCGGCCATGCCTGCGTAGGTGCCCGCGTCGACAGGCAGCCTTATCCGCTGTCGCAGCCGCTCTTCAGCGGACAGACGGTGGAGATCATTACCGCGCCGGGGGCACGTCCTAACGCCGCCTGGCTGAACTTTGTCGTGAGCTCAAAAGCGCGCGCAAAAATCCGCCAGCTGCTGAAAAACCTTAAGCGCGACGACTCCGTTAGCCTGGGGCGTCGTCTGCTCAATCACGCGCTGGGTGGCAGCCGCAAACTGGCAGAGATCCCGCCAGAAAACATTCAGCATGAGCTGGAGCGTATGAAGCTCGCCTCGCTGGATGACCTGCTGGCAGAGATTGGTCTCGGCAACGCCATGAGCGTGGTCGTGGCGAAGAATCTGCAACAAGGCGAAACGACAGCCGTTCCTGCCACCACGCAAAATCATGGTCACCTGCCGATCAAAGGCGCTGACGGTGTGCTCATCACCTTCGCCAAATGCTGCCGTCCTATCCCGGGCGACCCGATTATTGCGCACGTCAGCCCGGGTAAAGGGCTGGTGATCCACCACGAATCCTGCCGTAACATCCGTGGCTATCAGAAAGAGCCTGAGAAGTTCATGGCGGTCGAGTGGGATAAAGAGACGGCGCAGGAATTTATCACTGAAATCAAGGTGGATATGTTCAACCACCAGGGTGCACTGGCGAACCTGACGGCAGCGATTAACACGGCCTCGTCCAACATTCAAAGCCTGAATACGGAAGAAAAAGATGGCCGCGTTTACAGCGCCTTTATTCGCCTGACCGCCCGTGACCGCGTGCATCTGGCCAATATTATGCGCAAGATCCGCGTGATGCCGGATGTCATTAAAGTCACCCGTAACCGAAACTAGCATTATGAATTCAAAACGTTACGAGCGAATCTGCGAAATGCTCGCCAGGCGTCAGCCTGATCTGACGGTCTGCATGGAGCAGGTCCATAAACCTCATAACGTCTCTGCTATCGTCCGCACCGCAGATGCCGTCGGCGTGCATGAAGTCCACGCCGTCTGGCCAGGCGCACGTATGCGTACCATGGCCTCCACCGCCGCAGGCAGCAACAGCTGGGTATCCGTGAAAACTCACCAGACTATTGGTGAAGCGGTCTCGCACCTGAAAGGGCGTGGCATGCAGGTTCTGGCAACCAACCTCTCTGCTAAAGCCGTGGATTTCCGTGAGATCGACTACACCCGTCCGACCTGTATTTTAATGGGCCAGGAGAAAACGGGGATCACGCAGGAAGCACTGGATTTGGCCGATCGGGACATCATCATTCCGATGATTGGCATGGTCCAGTCACTCAACGTGTCGGTCGCCTCAGCGCTGATCCTGTATGAAGCGCAGCGCCAGCGTCAGAATGCCGGAATGTACGAGCGCAGCAACAGCATGCTGCCGGAAGAGGAGCAGCAGCGCCTGCTGTTTGAAGGTGGCTATCCGGTGCTGGCTCGCGTTGCGAAGCAGAAGAAATTGCCTTACCCCCACGTCAACGCGCAGGGCGAAATTGAAGCCGATGCCGAGTGGTGGTCCACCATGCAGTACGCGGGATAAATCATGAAAGGCCGCCTGCTGGACGCTATACCGCTCAACAGCCTGACGGGCGTGGGCGCGGCACAAAGCAGTAAACTGGCGAAGATTGGCCTGCACACCGTGCAGGATCTCCTGCTCCACCTCCCCCTGCGTTACGAAGACCGTACTCAGCTTTATAAAATTGGCGATCTGCTGCCCGCTATTTACGCCACCGTTGAAGGGGAAGTGCTGAACTGCAACATCACCTTTGGCGGACGCAGGATGATGACCTGCCAGATCAGCGACGGCACCGGTATTCTTACCATGCGCTTTTTCAACTTCAATGCGGCAATGAAAAACAGCCTTGCCACTGGACGACGCGTACTTGCGTACGGTGAAGCCAAACGGGGCAAATACGGCGCGGAGATGATCCACCCGGAATACCGCGTGCAGGGCGATCTCAGCTCACCTGAGCTACAGGAGACGCTCACGCCGGTCTATCCAACCACTGAAGGCATTAAGCAGGCTACGCTGCGCAAGCTCACCGACCAGGCGCTGGAGCTGCTCGATACCTGCGCCATTAACGAGCTGCTGCCGCCGGAGCTGGCGCAGGGCATGATGAGCCTGCCAGAGGCGTTGCGCACCCTGCACCGCCCACCGCCAACGCTTCAGCTTGTTGATTTAGAGAGCGGTAAACACCCCGCCCAACGGCGTCTTATCCTTGAGGAATTACTGGCTCACAACCTGAGCATGCTGGCCCTGCGCGCAGGTGCGCAGCGTTTCCACGCGCAGCCATTAAGCCAGCGTGATGAGCTCAAAGATAAGCTGCTGGCCTCACTGCCATTTAAACCCACCGGCGCCCAGGAGCGCGTTACTGCCGAGATCGAACGCGATATGGCGCTGGATGTGCCGATGATGCGCCTGGTGCAGGGCGATGTGGGTTCCGGTAAAACTCTGGTCGCCGCGCTGGCCGCTTTGCGCGCTATCGCCCACGGCAAGCAGGTGGCGCTGATGGCACCGACGGAACTGCTGGCCGAGCAGCACGCCAACAATTTCCGTAACTGGTTTGCCCCGCTGGGAATTGAAGTGGGCTGGCTGGCCGGGAAGCAGAAGGGCAAAGCGCGCCTTGCGCAGCAGGAGGCGATAGCCAGCGGGCAGGTGCAGATGATTGTCGGCACGCACGCCATTTTCCAGGAACAGGTGCAGTTTAACGGCCTGGCGCTGGTGATTATCGACGAACAGCACCGCTTTGGTGTTCATCAGCGTCTGGCGCTGTGGGAGAAAGGTCTGCAACAGGGCTTCCACCCGCATCAGCTGATCATGACCGCCACGCCGATTCCGCGCACTCTGGCGATGACGGCCTATGCCGATCTGGATACCTCCACCATCGACGAACTCCCCCCGGGTCGTACGCCGGTGACAACGGTCGCCATTCCGGACACGCGCCGCAGCGACATCATTGACCGCGTGCGCAACGCCTGCACCCACGAAGGACGTCAGGCTTACTGGGTCTGTACCCTGATTGAAGAGTCTGAGCTGCTGGAAGCGCAGGCTGCCGAAGCCACATGGGAAGAGTTAAAGCTCGCCCTGCCGGAGCTGAACGTCGGTCTGGTTCACGGGCGCATGAAGCCTGCCGAAAAGCAGGCGGTGATGCAGTCGTTCAAACAGGGTGAACTGCATTTACTCGTTGCGACCACGGTTATCGAAGTGGGCGTGGACGTGCCGAACTCCAGCCTGATGATTATTGAGAACCCGGAGCGCCTGGGCCTGGCGCAGCTCCACCAGCTACGAGGCCGTGTGGGCCGTGGCGCGATCGCCTCTCACTGCGTGCTGCTCTACAAAGCCCCGCTGTCGAAAACCGCGCAGATGCGTTTGCAGGTATTACGCGACAGCAATGACGGCTTCGTCATTGCGCAAAAAGATCTGGAGATCCGCGGCCCGGGTGAACTGCTGGGCACGCGTCAGACGGGTAACGCCGAATTTAAAGTGGCGGATTTGTTGCGCGATCAGGCCATGATCCCCGAAGTACAACGCCTTGCGCGTCATATTCATGAACGCTACCCCGAACAGGCGGCAGCGTTAATTGAACGCTGGATGCCGGAAACCGAGCGGTATTCCAACGCCTGACGATCAGCCAAACATCGGCAGCATCAGGTAGAGCTTAATGACCAGCGCGTTGACGATATCAATGAAGAATGCCCCCACCATCGGCACCACCAGAAACGCCATGTGCGACGGACCGAACCGTTCAGTGATCGCCTGCATGTTTGCGATGGCCGTTGGCGTTGCCCCCAGTCCAAACCCACAGTGACCCGCTGCCAGTACCGCCGCATCATAGTTTTTGCCCATCATGCGCCAGGTAACAAAGATGGCATACAGCGCCATAAACACGGCCTGTACCGCCAGGATCGCCACCATCGGCAGCGCCAGCGAGGCCAGTTCCCACAGCTTGAGGCTCATCAGCGCCATCGCCAGGAACAGCGACAGGCTGACGTTCCCCAGCACGGACACTGCGCGCTCAAAGACGCGGTAGAAGCCCATCTGCGCCAGACCGTTGCTCAGGATCACCCCGATAAACAGCACGCAGACAAAGGTTGGCAGTTCGAAAGCCGTTCCCGCCAGCCATTGCGCAACGATTTTGCCCACGGTGAGGCAGATAGCAATCATGGCGATGGTTTCAATCATCACCAGCGAGGTGATACTACGGCCAACGTCCGGTTTTTCAAATGCGGTCGGCACCATTTCATCGTCTGGCCTGCCTTCCGGCGTGGTGGAGTGTTTCACCAGATAGCGCGCCACCGGGCCGCCAATCAGCCCGCCAAGCACCAGGCCAAAGGTCGCGCAGGCCATCGCCACTTCCGTTGCGTTTTCAAAGCCATAGCGTTCGATGAACAGCTTGCTCCACGCCGCGCCAGTTCCGTGGCCACCTGACAGGGTAATCGACCCCGCCAGCAGACCCATCAGCGGATCCAGCCCCAGCAATGACGCCATACCGATGCCGATGGCGTTTTGCATCAGAAGCAGGCCCACCACAACAATCAGAAACACGCCCAGCACCTTGCCACCCGAACGCAGGCTTGCGAGGTTAGCGTTCAGGCCGATAGTGGCAAAGAAGGCCAGCATCAACGGATCTTTCAGGGACATATCAAAATCGATTTCCCAGCCCATGCTTTTTTTCAGTATCAGCAGGGCCAGCGCCACCAGCAAACCACCGGCGACGGGTTCAGGAATGGTGTACTTTTTCAGAAAGGAAACACTGTGTACCAGCTTGCGACCAAGCAGAAGAACCAGCGTTGCGGCAACAAGGGTCGACAACGTATCGAGATGAATCATAAAAGGCTCCTGTTATGCGCGTATTCCATACACACGCGGCGTTATCCTGGGCCGGGTGATGCTCGTCATGAGCCGCCGGCGCGAAAAGTGTAATTTTTTTTTCCTGTTCGTTGTAGAAAAGCTGCTCACACCGGCAGATTTTCTCTCTTTTTTTTGCTGGCAATCGTTTGCTTTTACCAGGTGGTCAGCTAAAATGCCCGCTTTTCCACCGTGGGATTGCCGCCGATGTCTGTTAACACTCTGGAGTCTGCTGATGCGCAACCGATTGCGCAGAAGCAAAACAGCGAACTGATTTACCGCCTTGAAGATCGTCCCCCGCTGCCACAAACCCTGTTTGCCGCCTGCCAGCACCTGCTGGCGATGTTCGTTGCGGTCATCACGCCGGCTCTGCTGATTTGCCAGGCGCTAGGGTTACCGGCGCAGGATACGCAACACATCATCAGTATGTCTCTGTTCGCTTCCGGCGTGGCCTCCATCATTCAAATTAAAGCCTGGGGTCCGGTGGGTTCAGGTTTGCTGTCGATTCAGGGCACCAGCTTTAACTTTGTGGCTCCGCTGATCATGGGCGGTACGGCACTGAAAACCGGCGGCGCAGATGTCCCGACGATGATGGCGGCGCTTTTCGGCACCCTGATGCTGGCAAGCTGCACAGAGATGTTCATCTCCCGCGTTCTGCACCTGGCGCGCCGGGTGATTACCCCGCTGGTCTCCGGCGTGGTGGTGATGATTATCGGCCTGTCGCTGATTCAGGTGGGTCTGACCTCCATCGGGGGCGGCTACGCGGCAATGAGCGACCATACCTTCGGCGCGCCGAAAAACCTGCTGCTGGCAGGCGTGGTGCTGGCGATCATTATTCTGCTTAACCGTCAGCGTAACCCGTACCTGCGCGTGGCATCGCTGGTGATCGCCATGGCGGCCGGTTACCTGCTGGCGTGGGCGCTGGGTATGCTCCCGGAGAACACCACCCCAACCAACAGCGCGTTGATTACCGTGCCAACGCCGCTCTACTATGGCCTGGGCATTGACTGGAGTCTGCTCCTGCCGCTGATGCTGGTCTTTATGATTACCTCGCTGGAAACCATTGGCGATATCACTGCCACCTCCGACGTGTCCGAGCAGCCGGTCTCCGGCCCGCTGTACATGAAACGTCTTAAAGGTGGCGTGCTGGCGAACGGACTGAACTCGTTTGTCTCGGCGGTGTTCAACACCTTCCCGAACTCCTGCTTCGGCCAGAACAACGGCGTGATCCAGCTGACCGGCGTGGCCAGCCGCTACGTGGGCTTCGTGGTGGCGCTGATGCTCGTGGTCCTCGGCCTGTTCCCGGCGGTAAGCGGATTTGTACAGCACATTCCCGAGCCGGTGCTGGGCGGCGCGACGCTGGTCATGTTCGGTACCATCGCGGCCTCCGGCGTGCGTATCGTCTCCCGCGAGCCGCTGAACCGCCGCGCAATCATGATTATTGCGCTGTCTCTCGCCGTAGGGCTTGGCGTCTCCCAGCAGCCGATGATTTTGCAGTTTGCCCCGGACTGGGTGAAAAACCTGCTCTCTTCCGGCATCGCCGCGGGCGGTATTACCGCTATCGTGCTGAATCTCATTTTCCCGCCTGAAAAGAACTGATCCCCACACGGCAGGCTGTCAATGCCTGCCGTGACATCTCTTTACACCATTCCCGCCTTGAGCATTGCGCATAAATCGTGCATAACACCCTTATGTGCGTTTCGCGGGAAGGAAGACCATGAAATTTATTGGAAAGCTGCTTATCTATCTTCTGGTAGCCCTGCTCATTGTAGTGCTCGCCTTTTATTTTCTGCTCCAGACCCGCTGGGGCGCATCGCAGGTCAGCAGCTGGATCACGGTGAATACCGATTACGAGCTCAACTTTGACCTGATGGATCACCGCTTTTCATCCCCTTCTCACATCCTTCTGGAAAACGTTACCTTCGGACGAGATGGCAAACCGGCCACGCTGGTCGCTAAAAAAGTGGATATTGGCTTAAGCAGCCGCCAGATCACCGACCCGCTACATATGGATGCCATCACCCTGTTCGATGGCACGCTGAATTTATCGCCGCAGACGGCGCCGCTGCCGTTCCAGGCCGACCGTCTGCAACTGAATAACATGGCCTTTAACAGCCCGAATACGGAGTGGGATCTCAGTGCGCAAAAGGTGACCGGCGGCGTCAGCCCGTGGCAGCCCGAGGCGGGGAACGTACTGGGGAAAAATGCGCAAATCCAGATGAGCGCCGGGTCGCTCACCCTCAACGGCATACCGGCCAACAACGTGCTGATTCAGGGACAACTCAACGGCAAAGAGGTGGCGCTGAATACCATCGGTGCCGATATGGCGCGCGGCTCGCTTACGGGCTCGGCTCTGCGTAATGCCGACGGTGGCTGGGTTATCAACACCCTGCGTCTGAATGAGATCCGCCTGCAAAGCGACAAATCGCTGCTGGATTTCTTCGCCCCTCTCTCCACCCTGCCTTCGTTACAGATTGGGCGGCTGGAAGTGACCGATGCCCGTCTACAGGGGCCAGACTGGGCGGTAACCGACCTCGATCTCAGCCTGCGTAACCTCACCCTGAGTAAAGGTGACTGGCAAAGCCAGGAGGGACGGTTATCCATGAACGCCAGCGAATTTATCTACGGCTCGCTGCATCTGTTTGACCCTATCCTGAACGCGGAATTCTCCCCGCAGGGCATTGCGCTGCGTCAGTTCACCTCCCGCTGGGAAGGGGGCATGGTGCGCACCTCCGGCAACTGGCTGCGCGAGGGTCAGGCGCTGGTGCTGGACGACGTTGCGATTGCCGGGCTGGAATATACGCTTCCGGAAAACTGGAAAACGCTGTGGATGGACCCGCTCCCGGCATGGCTGAACAGCGTGACGCTGAAAAAATTCGGCCTGAGCCGCAACCTGGTGATCGACATCGATCCGGCGTTCCCGTGGCAGATCACCTCCCTCGACGGTTATGGCGCTAATTTGCGGCTGGCGCAGGATCACAAGTGGGGCGTGTGGGGCGGTAACGCAACCCTCAACGGGGCGGCAGCGACCTTTAACCGCGTCGACGTGCGTCGCCCGTCGCTGGCGCTGAATGCCAACGCCGCAACGGTAAATATTACCGACCTGAGCGCCTTTACCGAGAAAGGGATCCTGGAAGCGACCGCCACCGTGTCACAGCTGCCACAGCGACAAACCACCGTGAGCCTGAACGGGCGCGGTGTACCACTCAACGTTTTGCAGCAGTGGGGCTGGCCAGCGCTGCCGATTGCGGGCGACGGCAATATTCAGCTCACCGCCAGCGGAAGCGTGCAGGCGAATGCGCCGCTGAAGCCGACGGTGAACGGGAAGCTGAGCGCGGTGAATATGGATAAACAGCAGGTGCAACAGACGATGACGGGTGGTGTGGTGTCGACGGTGGCTCCGGCACAGTAAATAGCCGGGTGGCGGCTTCGCCTTACCCGGCCTACGATCTCATGTAGGCCCGGTAAGCGAAGCGCCACCGGGCATTTTTCCAGCTCAGAGGTGAACCACCACCTCATCCCCCTCGGCTTTCACCACCACACCCCACTCGCTGCCCGCATGTGAACCGCCTTTTACGCCGCCGACCTTCTGCACGTTGCGCAAGCACACCGACCAGTTTTGCGCATCTCCCGTGCCGGTAAAGGTCACGACGTCGCCCTGACGTGACGCCTTCAGCGTAAACAACACGGAACCGTCCGCCGCAGGCACTTCACTCACCGCCGTTGCGCCATCGCTCAGGTTGAAGAGCTGGAAGGCTGTCCCCTCATGCCACGCATAGTCCGGCTTCTGGTTATTATTGCCGAGCGCCAGCAGCGTGTTGTCGCGCACATAGACCGGCAGGCTCTGGAAATCGTGCTGCTGCTTATGCCAGCGGCTGCCCTGAATTTCGTCGTTGTGCCACAGGTGCGTCCAGCGCCCTTCCGGCAGCCAGAACTGCACGTCGCCCGCCTCGGAGAACACCGGCGCCACCATCATTGAATCCCCCAGCATGTACTGACGGTCAAGATAGTCACACGCCGGATCGTCCGGGAACTCCAGCATCATCGCCCGCAGCATCGGCGTGCCGAACTCACGCGCCAGAGCCGCCTGACGATACAGGTACGGCATCAGCTGGCATTTCAGCTGCGTGAAGTGGCGCACCACGTCGCAGGACTCGTCATCGTACGCCCACGGCACGCGGTAGGATTTGCTGCCGTGCAGGCGGCTGTGGCTGGAGAACAGCCCGAACGCGCACCAGCGTTTGTAGACGTGCGCCGGAGCGGTGTTTTCGAACCCGCCGATATCGTGGCTCCAGAACCCGAAGCCGGACAGGCCAATCGACAGCCCGCCGCGCAGGCTTTCGGCCATCGATTCATAGTTGGCGTAGCAGTCGCCGCCCCAGTGTACCGGGAACTGTTGCGCCCCCAAGGACGCGGAGCGGGCAAACAGCACCGCCTCTTCTTCTCCCACCGTCTCTTTCAGCACGTTCCACACCAGTTCGTTGTAGATGTAGGCGTAATGGTTGTGCATCTTCTGCGGATCGGAACCGTCAAACCACTGGACGTCCGTCGGGATACGCTCGCCGAAATCGGTCTTGAAGCAGTCGACTCCGATCTCCACCAGGCCTTTCAACTTGTCGGCGTACCACCGGCACGCGTCCGGGTTGGTGAAGTCGTAGATCGCCAGCCCCGGCTGCCATTTGTCCCACTGCCACAGGGAGCCGTCCGGGCGCTTCAGCAGGTAGCCCTTCTCTTTCAACTCGCGGAAGATCGGCGATTTCTGGCCGATGTACGGGTTGATCCACACGCAGACCTTCAGCCCTTTCTCTTTCAGGCGGCGGATCATCCCTTCCGGATCCGGGAAGGTCACCGGGTCCCACTCGAAGTCGCACCACTGGAAGGCCTTCATCCAGAAGCAGTCGAAGTGGAAGACGTGCAGCGGCAGGTCGCGCTCGGCCATGCCGTCGATAAAGCTGTTCACCGTGGCTTCGTCGTAGTTGGTGGTGAAGGAGGTGGTGAGCCACAGGCCGAACGACCACGCAGGCGGCAGCGCCGGACGGCCAGTGAAGCGGGTATAGCGGTTCAGCACTTCTTTCGGCGTCGGGCCGTCGATCACAAAGTACTCGAGATATTCCCCTTCCACGCTGAACTGCACTTTGGACACTTTCTCGGAGCCGACTTCAAACGAGACGTTTTCCGGGTGATTCACCAGCACGCCGTAGCCGCGGTTGGTCAGGTAGAACGGGATGTTTTTGTAGGACTGCTCGGTGCTGGTGCCCCCGTCGCGGTTCCAGGTTTCGACCGTCTGACCGTTACGCACCAGGGCGGTGAAGCGCTCGCCCAGGCCGTAGACCGTTTCCCCCACGCCCAGATCCAGACGTTCAAACACATAGTTGCGATCGGTATTGCTGTCCTGTACGTAGCCGTTGTTTTTCAGCTGGCTGCCGGTAATGCGCTGGCCGTTGCGCAGGAAATCCAGCGCCCAGAACTCGCCTTTGGTAACGCGCACGCTGACGCTGCCGCTTTTCAGCTCGGCAAATTCGGCGTTGTTTACAATCTCAACTTTTACATCCTTCAGAACGTTCAGCGGATAGTGCGGGCCGTTGTTCAGCGCGCCCTGGAAGTGCTCAATGCGCACCCCGACAATCCCTTCCTGCGGAGCAAACAGGCGCACCGTGAACATCAACGTGTCGAGCTGCCAGGTGCGTTCGCGCACGTCACGCGGCGCGACGTACACGGCCAGGTCATTGCCCTGCTGCTCCACGTCGAACACCTGAACCGGATACGTCACGTTAAGGCCCGGTTGAATAAGCCAGTTTCCATCACTGATTTTCATGCTTTCGTCCTCTTAGTTCTGCAATTCTTTGCTGACCGGCAGGTTTTCAAACTCCTGCTGATTGCGGCGCGCACCCTGCGCCAGCTCGCGCAGGATTTTGGTCAGGAAGGGGGTTTTCAGCGTGTAGTAGCGTTTGGCGATGATGGCGCTCAGCACGTAGCAGATCGCTGGTGCCAGCGTAAACAGGCCGATAATGATACTGATGGTCGCGCTGTTCTGGGTTTTGGCCGCCGCGTCGTAGCCGCCGCCTGCCAGCATCCAGCCGATCATCGCCCCGCCCAGCGCCAGGCCGAGCTTCAGCACGAACAGCGTGCCCGCAAAGCTGATGCCGGTCAGACGTTTGCCGTTGGTCCATTCGCCGTAGTCGACGGTATCGGACATCATTACCCACTGAATCGGCGTCACCAGCTGGTGCAGCACGCCGATAACGAAGATGAAGCCGAACATCAGCACGGTGGCATGCATCGGCACGAAGAACATCGCCACGCTGACCACCGCCAGCGCGGCGTTGGTCCACCAGAAGATGCTCACCTTGCACTTCCAGTCGGTGAGCGGTTTCGCCAGCGCGGAGCCGATCAGGTTACCGACGCAGTAGGTGGTGAGGAAGGCGACGAACACCTCCGGCGAGCCCATGATCCAGGTGCAGTAGTACATCATCGCGCCGCCGCGCACGCAGACGGCGAGGATGTTGAGGATGGTGAGCACGCCGACGATACGCCACTGGTCGTTTTGCCAGATGTCGCGCAGATCTTCACGCATGGAGGTGGTGCTCGGCGGCACCTGGATGCGCTCTTTGGTGGTGAAGAAGCAGAACGCCAGCATCAGGAACGCGACCACCGACAGCACGGCGATCCCGCCCTGGAAGCCGAACGCTTTATCGTCGCCGCCAATCAGGTTCACCAGCGGCATCATCAGCACCGTAGAGAGCATGCCGCCCGCCGTCGCCAGCACAAAGCGCCAGGACTGGAGGGAGATACGCTGCGTCGGGTCGTTGGTGATCACGCCGCCCAGCGCGCAGTACGGGATGTTGACCACGGTATAGAGCAGGGTCAGCAGCGTGTAGGTGATGGCGGCGTAAACCATTTTGCCGTTGAGGCTCAGGTCCGGCGTGGTATACGCCAGCACGCAGACGATGCCGAACGGGATCGCGCCGAACAAAATCCATGGACGGAACTTGCCCCAGCGGCTGCGGGTGCGGTCGGCAATCAGCCCCATGCACGGGTCGGAGATCGCATCCAGCGCGCGGGCCAGCAGGAACATGGTGCCGACAAACCCGGCGGGAATACCAAAAATATCGGTGTAGAAAAACATCATATAAAGCATAACGTTATCAAAAATGATATGGCTGGCGGCGTCTCCCATGCCGTAGCCAATCTTCTCTTTTACTGACAGTACTTCGCTCATATTTTTATCCTTCACGCTGTAGGGGGCGCTGAGACCGGTTACCGTTTTTTAAACCATTGTTTCAGGAGCGGGTATTGCGTTTTCTGGTTAAGAGATTACGTTTCTTGTTTTTTGTGATCGGGATAAAAGTTGATGAGCACGAAATGCTAACCTGAGGATTTTCTTAAGAATTAGCTGAAACAGGGGGATTCAGGTCAAAAGAGAGGTGAAAAAAGTGGTGTGGGGTATGTGGTAAATGCCTGAAAGTAGCTATAATGCGCCCCGCCTCCATGTAGCAATGCAGGCGCGGAAGATCGTCATCTCCGGTGAGGTGGCTGGACTTCAAATCCAGTTGGGGACGCCAGCGTTCCCGGGCAGGTTCGACTCCTGTGATCTTCCGCCAATTAGCCTCTACTGAACTCCACTGTCTCAAGTAAATCCCCTATAATACCCGCAATTAAAGCTGATTATGTTCTCCCGAGGTCTACTGTCTCTACCAGAATCAAGTGCATTCTGGGGGCATAATGGGGGGCATGATTTATAGTCCCATTTTGAGATGCCCCCAATGAAGCTAACAGTCAGACAAATCGACACAGCCAAGCCTAAAGAGAAGCCGTATAAGCTATCTGATGGTGGAGGCCTCTACCTTGAAGTAACTACCAACGGCTCACGTTACTGGCGTTTAAAGTATCGCTACGCAGGTAAAGAAAAGCGTCTTGCTTTCGGCGTTTATCCCGAGGTTTCTCTCGCCCAAGCGCGCGAAAAGCGTGATGCTGCGAAAAAGCTGCTGTCTGCTGGAAGCGATCCCGGTGAAGTAAAGAAAGCAGAGAAAATTGCCCAAAAGCTTAACTATGAAAATACCTTCGAAGCTATTGCACGTGAATGGCATCAGTTGAGAGCGGATCGTTGGTCATTACGCTATCGCGATGAAATTATTGATACCTTTGAAAAGGATATTTTCCCCTACATCGGTAAGCGCCCTATAGCTGAAATTAAGCCCATGGAATTGCTGGAAACCCTTCGTCGTATGGAAAAGCGTGGTGCATTAGAAAAGATGCGCAAAGTCAGACAGCGCTGCGGTGAAGTATTCCGTCATGCGATTGTGACCGGACGCGCTGAATACAATCCAGCACCCGATCTCGCCACAGCCCTCGCAACACCAAAGAAAACACATTTTCCATTCCTAACAGCCGAAGAACTCCCTCACTTTCTTAGGGATCTTGCCGGTTACACCGGTAGCGTTATTACCAAGACTGCGACTCAAATCATCATGCTTACAGGGGTACGAACTCAGGAATTACGTTTTGCCCGCTGGGGGGATATCAATTTTGAAAAGCGGCTTTGGGAGATCCCTGCTGAAGTGATGAAGATGAAACGACCACACATCGTTCCGATGTCGGATCAGGTTGTCGAGCTCTTTGAGTCACTTAAACCTATTACCGGGCTATACCCACTGGTATTCGTCGGACGTAACGATCGAACGAAGCCGATCTCAAAGGAAAGCGTTAATCAGGTTATTGAGTTATTGGGATATAAAGGAAGGCTGACAGGACATGGTTTCCGCCACACGATGAGTACCATCCTCCATGAAGAAGGTTTTAACTCGGCATGGATTGAAACGCAGCTTGCGCATGTGGATAAGAATGCGATACGTGGGACTTACAACCATGCTCAGTATTTGGAGGGACGTAGGGAGATGATGCAGTGGTATGGGAACTATCTTGACAACCTTATTGTTGATAGAGATAGTTCAATATACTTTCCAGACCTAAAAACCATTAATATGTAATGTGTTAATTATCTTTATTAATGTATAAGCCATTGTGGGTATTTAAAGCAGATAAGAACAAATATGGTGCATATTAAAATATGCACCAGTATTTCCTAACGATAAAGACCCTCTAGTTGGGGCAATTTAAAAAAGTAAGATGCTTCAGACTTCTTAAATGCACCAGTCGAGTTTTGGCGTAACTCTGCATTAATTAATACGCAGCATTTCTCAGCTCTTGTAATACCAACGTAATGAAGGTTTATTTCTTGTGGAAGACTGGGATAAAGTGCTATATTTCTATCAACCTCATTTACTAATCTATATGGAAAAGACCATTCATCCATATCCAAATGTAATACTATTTTAAATTCAAGTCCTTTAGACTTGTGAAGTGTCATTACTTGAACTTCATTTTTATCTAATGGCATAAACTGCTTTAAGTACATACTATCTGATATAATTTCCAAAACTGCATTATCATTAGATTCAGTAAACTGAATGTTTAGCATTCCAGCGATTTCATGGAAGTAATTAATTAGTTCCTCATCTGTTAGATTACTCCTGAGAATTTTAATTTTTTTCCTTAATGAAAACTGATGGTTGTCATTCATGATTAAGCCATCAAATACTTTATTAATTAATTCTTGCGCAGTACCTATTGCCTTGTATCTATACGCTAGAAGATCTTTATATAAATCTGAACATTCTGTGCCCAATTTATCTAATGGCGTATCAATATAAACCCTAAAATTTGATGTCAATCCCGAGCATAGCAATAGTAATGACTGTTCTTTTCTTGCAAAAATAGCTATTTGGCTTGCTTGGTCCACGCCCCATTGACCTACATTTAACCATTTTGAAATCCATGATGATAATGTCATCGAAACATCTTTAAGATTTCCAGGCAATCTCTTCCTATAAACATTAATACTTTCACTTGGCAATAATACGAAATTTGAATCTAGTAGTCGAGATGCATAATTAATTATTGATGAATGACATCTATGATTTAAATTTATCTCAAAATGTTCAAAAATACTTTTATCTCTAACCAAGTCAAGTAACAACTCTGCATTTCCACCTCGAAACTCATAAATTGATTGCCAAACATCACCAACAGCAATAGAACATAAACCGATCTCATTTATTTTTAAAAATAATTGATGCTGTGATAAGGATGAGTCTTGATATTCATCTATAAATATATGGCTATATCTCGCTTTTATATATCGTTGTGCTGCAGGAGATTCATTAAGTATTTTTAAAGATAAGGCAGCAAATGAACTCATCCACAGCATTCCCTCATCATACAGTCTCTTATAGCCAGCGTCTTCATTGACATTAACAATTGATGGTGTTCCAAAAAAATCCTCCTTTAAGTAATATTTATATGGAGAATCTAATTTCTTAAGTACTTTACATTCTGTTAGTTTGCCACCCCATATTTTGGGAAGAAACGGAATGATTATTTCATTTAAGCAAAAGCTATCAATCGTACCAAAAAAACTATGTTTTATATCGTGCCCATCGGCCTTACATCTACACTCCAGTTCTGCACTTGCTTTCCTTGTGAAAGTAATAGCAATGACTCCTTTATGCTCAGGAAGACAACCAGTAATATTTCTAATTTTCTCTTTTATAACTGTAGTTTTACCGCTACCAGGGCATGCTGTTATTACCATACTTTTAGGGTAATCAATGGCTAATGCTTGCTGAGTGGTTGGTGAAAAAACGCTCATTTCATTCACCTTTAACTATTTTTACAAGATGGTGTAACGGTTTAACCAAATCACCCATACTAAGTTTATCAAGGTCATTTTTAATTTTCTTAAGAAGTATGCGCATTCTTATTGCTTTTTTCTTTTGTAAATATTCTATTGCGCTTTGGTTATTTTTTTTATCTAGTGCATCTAATATTGAAGCACCTAATTCTTCTACAAGATCAGTTTCCAAATCAATTTTTGATAAATATATTCCAGATCTATTCACTTCATCAGAAACTCTTTGCCAATCACCGTTAGCAAGAGTATCTTGAGAAGATATTTTTTTGTCGCTATGCTCAAACTTTTCTATACCAGCTATATCTAAACATCGATTAATACCTGCATAGTGCCACTTTTCTTTATCTTTTAGCTTTGATACATCGTTATCAGTGCGCATTACCCATGGAATTTCTAAAGCATCTAGAATTGCTGCGTATATTTTAAATGATATTCCATCAACTGAAATCAATGAAATATTCAAATAATCTAGGTCAATATTCAAACTTTTAGCTAAGGAATGATAAAACAAAATTTCGGATGGCCCTTCGATTAAGAAAACGCCATTTGAAAAAAATGATTCTGCTGGTAATATACTCATCCGATAGCTCATATCCTCCCAGCCATCTGAAATACCTTTTGAGCATCCTTCACTTGCGGCTACAGTGTGTCCCCCACGGTCAAGCAATCTTATTATAGAGTCTGGCTCAAAGTTTACCGCTATTTGGGGAGAATGTGATGAAATGATCGTTTGACCTGGGATTTCAGCTATCAAATAATCAGCCAATTTTCTTTGTTGGTGAGGGTGTAGGTGTGCTTCAGGTTCTTCGATAACATAGAAGATGACTTCGTTATCGATATCATGTTCCTTAATACTTTTCGCTTTCCATAATGCTAATAATATTTGATTGTTCCGTCCGTCTCCTCCAAGCATTACGTTAGAACCATTTGTATTAGCTCCAAGTTGTAGATTATCAATAAAATCATTTATTCCAATTGCCCCAGTATCTAGTTGCACAGAATACTCTGAATAATGATGTGCAAGTTTTTTCAACTCATCGTTGATTTCTTTTGTAGCTCTTTCTACATATACAAGCTGAGATATCTTATCATTGATCAACTGCAAATCTGTACTTATCTCTCCTAATAAATCTTCATCTTCTTTTCTTTCATCAGAGTTCAATGATTGTTGGGCAATTTTTAAGAGTTGTCTTTTTTCTTTGCGGATAAATCTTTCTAAATCTCGTTGTGACTGAATGTATTTTAGATTAACGAACTTAAGATAATAACGAGAGTTAATTTCTTGTAAAGACTCTAAAGAGTCACCTATAAAAAGTTTGTAGCTGAGATCAGATTTTTGTGCAACATACTTGATAAAAGATTCACCAGAGTCACTGACATTACCTTTCAAAATTGAAAGGACCGCATCTTCATTGATATCTTTAAAATGAAGAATAATCTCAAACTCTTCACATGAATTTCCATTTTCTAAATGGAAATCAAGCTCATTTGGTTCAATTCCTGAATCTGATACACTTTTATCTAATAGCATTCTTAGCGAATGCAGCATATTACTTTTGCCAACATCATTAGCTCCGATAATCAGAGTGTTCGAATTAAAATTGATATGTGCATCTTTAAAATTTCTAAAACCTTTAAGTTTCAGATATGATATTTCCAACTTAAAATCCCTCTTTAAAGTAAAAAATCATATTTATAATGAGGTTTCACGTAAAGTATGCAACCTAATTTTGCTCATTTTTTGCAGCAGATCTATTAGTTGATTTGGTGAAACGAAGGGTCTACTATGATTATAAATATATGATTTACCATATGCATTGATTCTGTTCTTTAAGCAACACAATTTCAAGGCCTCGTTAAATTTAATGAAAATCATAGCATTACAACTGTTCAAAAATCTCTCCGATGAAACCCGCTTGGGCATTGTGCTTCTGCTCAGGGAGATGGGAGAGCTGTGCGTGTGCGATCTCTGCGCGGCGCTGGAGCAGTCGCAGCCCAAGATCTCCCGTCATCTTGCAATGCTCCGGGAAAGTGGTCTATTGCTGGACCGTAAACAGGGCAAGTGGGTTCACTACCGCTTATCCCCGCATATTCCTTCCTGGGCCGCTCAGGTGATTGAGCAGGCCTGGTTAAGCCAACAGGACGACGTACAGGCCATCGCCCGTAAGCTGGCATCGTCAAACTGCTCAGGTAGCGGTAAGGCTGTTTGCATCTAAAAAATTTGCCTGAATATATATGATTTTTCGAATGTGAGGTATTCAGAATGAAAACGTTAAAGGTGTTTGACCCGGCAATGTGCTGCAGTACCGGCGTATGTGGCTCAGATGTCGATCAGGTTCTGGTTGATTTTTCTGCTGATGTGCAGTGGCTGAAAGGACGTGGTGTACAGGTTGAACGTTACAACCTGGCGCAGCAGCCCATGAGCTTTGTTCAGAATGAGAAAGCGAAAGCATTCCTCGAAGCATCTGGAGCAGAAGGGCTTCCGCTACTGCTGTTGGACGGTGAAACGGTGATGGCAGGGCGATACCCAAAACGCGCTGAGCTGGCTCGCTGGTTCGGTATACCGCTGGAGAAGGTAGGGTTAGCTCCCACCAGCTGCTGTAGTGGTGGTAATACTTCCTGTTGCTGAGTATGTCAGGAGGACATATGAAATTCTTACAGAATATCCCGCCTTACCTGTTTTTTACCGGTAAGGGAGGCGTAGGAAAAACTTCTATTTCCTGCGCGACGGCAATCCGCCTTGCTGAACAGGGTAAGCGGGTTTTGCTGGTCAGTACCGATCCAGCCTCCAATGTCGGCCAGGTATTCGAACAGGCTATCGGTAACACCATTCGCCCTGTGGCAGCAGTTCATGGACTTTCCGCTCTGGAAATCGACCCGCAGGAAGCCGCCAAACAATACCGCTCCAGAATCGTTGATCCTATCAAAGGTCTTTTGCCTGATGACGTTGTTAACAGTATCAGCGAGCAGCTTTCAGGAGCCTGTACCACTGAGATTGCAGCGTTCGATGAATTCACTGGCTTGCTAACAGACGCTTCCCTGCTGACCCGCTTCGATCACATCATTTTTGATACAGCGCCGACGGGCCACACGATTCGCCTTCTCCAGCTTCCCGGTGCCTGGAGTAGCTTCATTGAAAGCAATCCAGATGGTGCTTCCTGTCTTGGCCCAATGGCCGGGCTGGAAAAGCAGCGTGAGCAGTATGCTCATGCGGTAGAGGCGTTATCCGATCCTGAACGTACCCGCCTGGTTCTGGTTGCGCGACTACAAAAATCTACGCTGCAGGAAGTCGCCCGCACTCATGAAGAACTCGCCGCAATTGGCCTGAAAAACCAATATCTGGTCATTAATGGTGTGCTGCCTAAAGCCGAAGCTGAACATGACGCCCTGGCAGCTGCGATATGGCAACGTGAGCAGGAGGCACTGGCAAATCTTCCTGCCGGTTTATCTGGGCTACCGACAGATACCCTATTACTACAGCCAGTCAATATGGTTGGTGTTTCAGCATTGAAGGGACTGCTGGATACCGGTTCTGAGGCATTACCGATCCCGGTAACGAACATCCAATACACGCCTGAAAACTTATCGCTCTCTGGCCTGGTCAATGATATCGCTCGCAGTGAACACGGCCTGATTATGCTGATGGGCAAAGGTGGCGTAGGGAAAACCACAATGGCTGCTGCCATCGCCGTAAGGCTGGCAGACATGGGATTTGACGTGCATCTCACGACCTCTGATCCTGCTGCGCACCTGAGTACAACGCTGAACGGCAGCCTCAAAAACCTTCAGGTCAGCCGCATCAACCCTCACGATGAAACCGAACGCTATCGCCAGCATGTTCTTGAGACGAAGGGAAGAGATCTGGACGAAGCAGGGAAACGGCTACTGGAAGAGGATTTGCGCTCTCCCTGTACTGAAGAGATTGCCGTGTTTCAGGCCTTTTCCAGGGTGATTCGTGAAGCGGGTAAACGGTTTGTTGTCATGGATACCGCCCCTACCGGACACACGCTGTTGCTGCTGGATGCGACCGGGGCTTACCACCGAGAGATTGCCAAAAAAATGGGGAATAAAGGTCATTTTACTACCCCAATGATGCAGCTTCAGGATCCGGATAGAACCAAAGTTCTGCTTGTTACGCTTCCTGAAACCACACCGGTTCTGGAAGCGGCAAACCTGCAGGTTGACCTTGAAAGAGCGGGGATTGATCCGTGGGGCTGGATTATCAATAACAGCCTTTCCATTGCGGATACGCGTTCTCCGTTGCTTTGCCAGCGCGCCCGGCAGGAATGGCCTCAGATTGAGGCTGTTAAGAATCAGCACGCTGAGCGTATAGCGCTTGTTCCGGTGCTGGCGTCAGAGCCCGCCGGTATTGAAAAGCTTAGAGAGTTGATGAATTAATTTTTTGGCATATACAGGGCGGCAAAGTCGCCCTGTCAGGAGGTTTTATGTTACTGGCAGGCGCTATTTTTGTCCTGACCATTGTTTTGGTTATCTGGCAACCGAAGGGATTAGGGATCGGCTGGAGTGCAATGCTGGGCGCGGGACTGGCTCTGATATCAGGCGTTGTGCATGTGGGCGATATTCCGGTGGTGTGGAATATTGTCTGGAACGCGACGGCGACCTTTATTGCCGTAATTATTATCAGCCTGCTGCTTGATGAGTCCGGTTTTTTCGAATGGGCAGCGCTGCACGTTTCCCGCTGGGGTAACGGTCGTGGACGTTTGCTCTTTACGTATATCGTTCTGCTCGGTGCGGCGGTGGCGGCACTGTTTGCCAACGATGGTGCGGCACTTATTCTGACGCCGATAGTCATCGCCATGCTGCTGGCATTAGGGTTCAGCAAAGGCACCACGCTGGCATTCGTCATGGCTGCCGGTTTTATTGCCGATACGGCCAGCCTGCCGCTTATCGTGTCGAACCTGGTGAATATAGTCTCGGCGGACTTCTTTGGACTGGGCTTCACTGAGTATGCGTCGGTAATGGTGCCGGTGGATATTGCCGCTATTATCGCCACGCTGGTGATGCTGCATCTGTTCTTCCGCAAAGATATTCCACCGACTTACGACCTGGCTCTCCTGAAAGCACCGGAAAAGGCGATTAAAGATCTGGCAACCTTCAGAACCGGCTGGATAGTTTTAATTTTACTGCTGGTTGGGTTCTTTGTCCTCGAGCCGCTCGGTATTCCCGTTAGCGCGATTGCGGCTGTTGGAGCTGTGATCCTGTTTGCAGTAGCTAAACGAGGCCATGCCATTAACACCGGCAAAGTGCTGCGCGGTGCGCCATGGCAGATCGTCATCTTCTCATTGGGGATGTACCTGGTGGTCTACGGTCTGCGCAACGCCGGGCTAACCGAATACCTTTCCGGTGTGCTGAACGTACTGGCGGATAAAGGGCTCTGGGCTGCGACGCTGGGTACTGGCTTCCTGACGGCTTTCCTGTCTTCCATCATGAACAACATGCCTACCGTGCTGGTTGGCGCTCTTTCTATCGATGGAAGCACCGCAACAGGAGTTATCAAAGAAGCGATGATCTACGCCAACGTGATTGGCTGCGATCTGGGCCCGAAAATTACACCTATTGGTAGCCTGGCAACGCTGCTCTGGCTGCATGTTCTTTCACAGAAGAATATGACCATCACCTGGGGATACTATTTCCGCACCGGGATCGTCATGACTCTGCCTGTGCTGTTTGTAACGCTAGCCGCGCTGGCGCTACGTCTCTCTTTCACTTTGTAATGAGATACCGATATGAGCAACATCACCATTTATCACAACCCAGCCTGCGGCACGTCGCGTAATACGCTGGAGATGATCCGCAACAGCGGTAATGAACCGACCGTCATTCATTACCTTGAAAATCCACCGTCACGCGATGAGTTGGTCAAACTTATCGCAGATATGGGGATTACAGTACGGGCGCTGCTGCGTAAAAATGTCGAGCCTTATGAAGAACTGGGGCTTGCCGAAAACAAGTTTACTGACGATCAGTTAATCGATTTTATGCTTCAGCATCCGATCCTGATTAACCGCCCGATTGTGGTGACACCGTTGGGAACGCGCCTTTGCCGCCCTTCCGAAGTGGTACTGGATATTCTTCCGGATGCGCAAAAAGGCGCATTTGCTAAGGAAGACGGCGAGAAAGTCGTTGATGAAACAGGTAAGCGATTGAAATAAACATAAAGGGGGCAGACGCCCCCTTATTCCTGCCTCAGAGCATAAGATCTGAATCTTCTGGCAGAGTACCATTCCCTTCACCAAGTTTCATTTGCAGCAAAACCGTGTCAAGCCAGCGGCCATGTTTGAAACCAATGTCCTTTAATGTGCCTATTTCAGTAAATCCTGCGCGGATATGCAGCGCAACAGAAGCGACGTTAGCGCTGTCACCCACAACAGCAATCATCTGACGATATCCCTGAGATTCGGCCCATTTTAATGCATGATCGAGCAGTGCTTTTCCGACGCCCTGTCGCTGATAAGCCGGATCAATATATATCGAATTTTCGACAGTAAACCGATAGGCATGGCGTTCGCGGTAACGGGAAATATAACAGTAGCCGATGACCGTATCGCCCTGTAGAGCGACATACCAAGGGAATCCCCGAGACTGAATGCTCCTCAGCCGGTTAAGCATTTCCTGCGTATCCGGAGGTTCGGTTTCGAAGCTACCTGTACCATGCATAACATGGTGAGCATAGATATTGCGTATCGCGGTAATGTGCTGTTCTTCAGCTTTAATAATGTGCATCGAATTGCTCCAGTAATGGTGTTTTACAAACTACCGGAATTCGCGACAGCAGGTTAAGCACTTAAACTTATAATCTGTATAAGCAAAAGTTTGGCTGCAGTAAATGGGGCCGCAGCCCCATCTATTAGCCCGCCATTTCTGCCAGCAAAGCCGTACCCACGGGCTCTTCATTCTGCAGTGGCGTTAATGCAATACGCTTTGCATACTGCTCTGTAACTTCATTTATCAGCGGCAGTTCGCGACTGGCTCGGGTTACAAGGAACGGTGAGGACGGTTTCGCAGCAGCCAGACTGCTATTGATTACCCATGCCCATGGTTCAATTCCGGCCCGGCGCAAATCCTGCTGCAGATTTGCCGCTTCCAGTACAGGTGTCGTTTCGGCAAGCGTCACGATAATCACCTTCGTCTTCTCCGGGTCCTGCAATTGCGTCATTGGCGTCAACACATGGTCATGCGTTTGCCCCATCTGGCGCACCATTTCCCGGTGATAGGCTCCTGTTGCATCCAGTAGCAGAAGAGTGTGACCTGTTGGCGCAGTGTCCATAATGACAAAATGATCGTCTGCCTCTTTGATGATCCGCGAGAATGCCTGGAATACCGCGATCTCTTCAGTACATGGCGAGCGGAGATCTTCCTCCAGCACCGCCAGCCCTTCTGCATCTAACCCTTTCCCCTGATTTTCCAGAACAAAGCGACGATAGCGTTCTGTCTCAACTTTCGGGTCAATACGGCTGACCTGAAGGTTTGGTAACGAGCCATCCAGCGTATAAGACAGATGTGCTGCCGGATCGGACGTGGTCAGATGAACTTTATGGCCTCGTTTTGCCAGCGATACAGCCACCGATGCTGCAACAGTCGTTTTGCCCACACCGCCTTTACCCATCGTCATTACCAGACCTTTACCTGCCAGGCTGAGTTCATCTACCAGAGAGGCAAGTTTCGGTAAATCCAAAGTATCCAGCGTGGTAGCAGGGAGCGGCAGCGAGGCTTTGTTCTCCGTAAATAACTGACGCAGGGCTTCCAGACCGACCAGATTAAATGGCTTCAGATACAGCTGCGAGCGGGGAAGGTTCGCCAGGTTCTCTGGCATTGCCTGTAATGCTTTTTCTTCTCGAGCCAGAATACTTTGCGCCAGTGGATCATTTTCACCCGCAAACGGCGGCAGCACGCCATTAATGGCAAGGTGTTGATGCTGCAAACCGATAGCAGAAAGCTCATCGTGCGTATGAGAGACTTCTTTCAGTGTTGAAGCTTGGGCTCGGGCAACCAGAACCAAGCGCGTGAGAGCTGCATCAGACAGCGCCTTAACCGCGTCTGAGTACTGGTGCTGTTGTTTCTCCAGCCCCACCAGCGGCCCGAGGTTAGCGGCGGCATCAGGGTTCGCTTCGAGATAACCGCTCCAGGCCCCCGGCAACTCAAGCATACGGATGGTATGACCGGTTGGCGCAGTATCAAATACGATATGGTCATACTTTTCCCGCAACTCATGGTTGGTAAGAAGACCAGTAAACTCATCAAATGCCGCGATTTCCGTAGTGCATGAACCGGAGAGCTGTTCTTCAATGCTGCTGACCACATCGGCTGGCATCAGCCCGCGAACCGGGTCGAGTACTCGGTCACGATATGCCTGTGCTGCAGCCATCGGATCAACTTCCATCGCGGCAAGATTTTCTACGGTACTGATATCTGTGATTCGGTGGCCGATAGTCTGGCTAAAGACTTGGCCGACATTGGAAGCCGGATCGGTACTCACCAGAAGCGTTCTCTTACCCTGATCGGCCAGCCATACCGCAGTAGCACAGGCCAGGGATGTTTTACCCACGCCACCTTTGCCAGTGAAGAAGATGAACGGGGGAATGTCTTTCAAAAATGGCATATTCATCAGTGATTGCTCCTCTGGAATTAAGGCATACGTGGAATGCTGCAGCAGCGTGGTTGCGTGCTGTCTTCACTCCAGTCCTGACTAAGCGGAATACCTGCCCAACGGGCGATATCTTCACGAGTCGGGAGTTTGCCTGCCATCACGAGTTTGCCGTCGAGCAATGTGACAGGGAGAGACTCCATCCCTGATGTGTTCAGAAACTCTTTAATGACCGGCGAATTCAGGAACTGCTGCGGGTTCTTCGCAAGGCTGTAGCGCTGTATATCAACGCCATTCTTTTTCGCCCATTCGGCGCTGGCGTTCCATTTGACGGCTTCGTCACTGACTACAACGCTGCTGGTTGCACAGCAGCCTGCTGCTTCAAAGATCTCAATTTTTGACATGGACTGTTTACCTCAGTGTTTAGTCATTTGGCTTTACACTGAGGTAAACGAAGGTGGTGGGGAAAAGATGCGCGATTAATTCATTTTTTTGTGGCAGCAGACGGAAGACGTGTCATCCGCCTCAATCTGACAAAGTTCTGTCATCGTCTCTTTCAGGTGTTTTCTGGCCCGAAGTAGTCGGGATTTAAACGCCGTAAGCGTGATTCCCAGTTCATCGGCCAGGGACTGCTGGGGACGCCGGTTAAGGTCGGATTCTTCAATCAACCACCGCTCATCTTCAGGTAATGCCTGCAATGTTTCAGGCAGGCAAATATCCAGCGTTGAGATTGCATCAGGGGATGCATCAGTTAATGGGGCATCATCTTCCAGCTCAACGAATTCCCTGGTGGTGCGGTACTCATCAATCAGCAGATTCCTCGCCGCCCGATACAGCCAGGCTCGCGGATTCTCCATTTCGCAGAAACTGTCTGAATGAGCGCGGGCACGCAGGAATAGCTCTTGCAGAAGGTCTGCTGCTTTTTCGCTATCACCTGTCTTCGATGTCAGAAAGCGAGATAGTTCTGCTTCATGTAGCCGCCAGAACACGCTCATGCAGTTGTTGAATGCCGTTACATCACTCATACCAGCCCTCAAATTTTGCTCTGATTAACCCGCCGTGAAAGTTCTTCTGCAGACTCTTTTCGTTCGCTGTAGCGATCAACGAGATAGGCGGAGTTACCTCGGGTCAGCAGAGTAAATTTCACCAGTTCTTCCATCACATCCACGATCCTGTCGTAATAAGACGACGGTTTCATTCGTCCATCTTCATCAAATTCCTGCCAGGCTTTTGCCACAGAGGACTGATTCGGGATGGTGATCATCCGCATCCAGCGGCCAAGAATTCGCATCTGGTTTACGGCATTGAAAGACTGAGAGCCACCGCAGACCTGCATAACGGCCAGTGTCTTACCCTGCGAAGGGCGAACAGCGCCTTCTGATAACGGTATCCAATCAATCTGGGCTTTCATGATGCCGGTCATCGCACCATGGCGTTCAGGGGAACACCACACCATCCCTTCGGACCAACGAACCAGCTCGCGCAGTTCCATGACTTTAGGATGCGAGTCAGGCGCATCATCAGGAAGAGGCAAGCCTGAGGGACTGAAGATCCGAACCTCTGCGCCCATGGCTGTCAGCAATCTTGCCGCTTCTTCCGTTGCCAATCGGCTGTAAGAGCGTTCACGTACAGAGCCGTATAGCATGAGGATTCGCGGCGGATGAGGAACGGCAGGAACACCGAATCTTGCTTCTGTGATTGAGGTGTCGAACAAACCCGCATCAACATTCTTAAGATCACCTGTCATTTTACTTCTCCGTTTTCTGGGGCATGGTGAGGCAGTTGTCAGTCCCTGAGCAGCATTCTTCTGTCAGGAAGGTAATCAGAGCTTCAAGGTTTTCATATCGAGCGTGGCAAAAAAGCGTTCTGCCCTGACGTTCCTGGCGTACCAAAGAAACTGATATCAACGAGGAAAGATGATGGCTCAACGTAGACGCTGGGATTTCGAGCCGCTTCTGCAGTTCACCAACCGGTAACCCTTCATGTCCGGCTTTAACCAATTCTCTGTACACGCTCAGGCGCGTAGGATGCCCCAGCTCCTTCAGGGTATCTGCTGCTTTTGAAAGCTCCATTTGTATCTCATTTCTATATTTCCGGAATTGTAGAAATATATCTAATTTCCTTCCCTGGTAAAAGAGGGGCAATGGTCGATGTCGGCACGCTCAGATTTAATCTACGAACTCTACCGACCGAAACTGTCTCTTAAACGTCTAACACATAAATCAAGTCGCTACATTTCGGACAAACCTTGTCCCCATGCCAGCCAATATCTCACCAGCAGCATCGCCATTGCCGTATCGTCGTGTTAGTAGGGGTCAGTTTGGATATCGAAAATTATTGTACGTTAAGGTGATTTTTTGTACTCCTGAGCTGTGGTAGGGGCTTGATCACGTTAAACTCACCGCGAAAAGCGGACGTTCGGATATTCCATCAAGCTCTGGAGTGCCTGGATTATCCATGCGATTTACACCTTATTCAGAATCGAATTTTACTGAATTCACTGGTCTCATGTACCGCGTCGGCCTAGAAGTTTATATCCGGCACATCTGCTTTGATGCGGGTTGCGAGCAGGCTGGCACTGACAATGTAAATCAGACAGAGCATCGCCTGCAGTCGCAGCGTCACTTGGTGGTCAATGAGCACGCCCATAATTACCGGTGATGCCCCGCTGACTACTACCATCCCGGCTTCAACCGCCGATCGCACCCTCGCCAGCTGCGCCGGACCAAAGAGCTGTACCCAGAGCGCGGTGGCGAGCGTTGAGGCGATCGCCGAGGATATGCCGGTCATGATGAGGTAAAAAGGCGTCACCCACTGGCCGTTGCTGAGCCAGAGCGCAGACATGGCGACCGCCTGCGGCATCAGGAACCAGGGGAGCAGCCGGCGCGGCGTCAGTCTGTCGATCATAGGTCCGAAAGAGAGCAGCGATACGGCCTGAGTCAGAGCGTAGGCGATAAACCACACTGCCACCCACGACAGTGCCCAGCCCTTTTCCTCTGCAAGCCTGGCCTGATGAAAAAAGAAGCCGGTGGTGATAAATGGCGAGGCGAGAACGACCGGCAGCGCCAGCAGGAGGTTGCGGTTTTTCCATATGGACGCTTCCTTTATCACCGCCTCGCCCCGATTTCTGAAGTTTCGCAGCGGGGCTTCCCGACCGCGCGGCAGGAACATCAGCGCGATCGCGATGCCGGCGATAAGAATGGCGGCGTTGAGGCTCCATGCGAGACGCCAGCCTGTCAGATTACTTATCTGCACCGCCACGACAGGGAAAACAGCCTGCGCCAGCGATAATCCCAGCGCAATGGCCCCGAGCGCCTTGCCTGCATCGAGTGGAAACTGGCGCGCCGTCGCCGTAAGCGCGGTATGCACCATCAGGCCCTGACCACCAAAACGAAGAAAATAAAAACCAATGCCGAGCATCCATGCCGCCTGCGCACCTGATATCAGCAGGCAGGCAATGGTCAACAGCAGAGTAACGGCCAGCGTAAAACGCCGGGTGGTCGTGTAGTCAATCAGCCTGCCTGCCCAGGTCAGCGTCACCGCGCTCATCACGGTGCCGATGGCGTACAGCCCGCCCAGTCCGCCATCGCTGAGTCCAAAAGTCTGCCTGAATTCCTGACCGTAAAGCGAAATAAAGTAGGTCTGTCCAAAGCTCGACATGGCCATCAGGATCGCGCCAAAAATCAGATGGCTGCCGTGCTGAAACATAAAACGAAATAGCTGACGCATATTTTCCCTGTGTACTGGCTCTTATCCCGTAAAGCCCGCGTATTAATCAGGCACGCTGATCCAGCCAGCCTGATTACTGCGGCTTTTACAGAGCCTGAATGATAGCTAACGCAGGCGCAGCGGGCTGCGCCGCACTTCTTTCAGATGGCATAAGACGGGCCTGAAAGACAGGCCCGTGCGCTTCATCGCAGCATCAGCAGAGCCTGGCGACTTTCTGAGAGCATCTCAGTGGTGTGGCTGCCGATAAAGAATCGCCGCAACCGTGAATGCCCATAAGCCCCCATCACCGTCAGGTCGATGCCATTCTCATCGGCATACCGGCATAACGCGCCGGTGACAGATTTATCCTCCAGTAGCTGGGCTGCCGTGACGATACCAGCCTCCTGCAGGATCGCCTGTGCATCCTGCAGCGTCGACGCTTCGCCGTTAACCATGACAAGATGGCAGGTCAGACCGCTCAGGAGCGGGCTGACGGTCAGGCGCATCAGGTTTTCCCGGCTCGCCTCACTGCCGTCATACGCAAACATGACCCGTGACGGCGTCGAAAAGGTTTCCGGCACGACCAGCACCGGTCGCTTCTGCAGCCGGATGACGCTTTCCAGGTGGCTGCCAACCGGATTCCGGGAGCCTCTGCGGCCCAGCACCATCAGACGGATATCGCCCAGCTCTGCCAGGATCTCATCCAGCGCGCCGTTCTTTTGCATCAGCTGGACCTCCGGCTGTCCGGCCTGCTTCAGCAGCGCCGCACAGTCAGTCAGCACGGCCTTTCCCTGTGCCATCATCAGGCGGCTGCGCTCGCCCTCGATGCGGACCAGCTCTTCAGTCAGCTGCTCCCGGCTGTCGATACCGATGGTGCCGGTCAGGTCGGACACAGCGGGAGGGTCATTTTTTTCCAGCACGTGCATCAGGGCAAGGGGCACGTCCAGTTTCCCGGCCGCCCAGGCCGCATACTCACAGACCGAACGGGTTGACGGCGAACCGTCCACGCAGGCAATAACGGTGTTATTCATGATGAATTCTCCTGTGGATTAATGGCCGCCCATCAGCTTTTCAACTTCTTCGGGCTTGTCATGCACGCCAAAGCGGTCAACGATAGTGCGGGTTGCGTCGTTCATGCCCCTGATTTCCACCTCCGTGCCCTCGCGGCGGAACTTGATCACGATGCGGTCCAGGGCACTGACCGATGTAATGTCCCAGAAGTGGGCGTGCGTCACGTCGATCACCACGCGCTCCAGCGCCTCGCGGAAGTCGAAGTGGCTGGTAAACCGGTCAGACGAGGCAAAGAAGACCTGGCCAGTCACGGTGTAGGTCCGGGTATCGCCCTTCAGCTCAGAGGAGACTGCCATGAAGCGGGCGACCTTGGTGGCGAAGTTCAGCGCGGCAATCAGCACGCCGGTCAGCACGCCAAATGCCAGGTTATCGGTGGCCACCACCACCACCACGGTTGCCAGCATCACCACGCTGGTTGAGAACGGATGAGAGCGCAGGTTGCTGATGGAGCGCCAGGAGAAGGTGCCGATGGAAACCATAATCATCACCGCAACCAAGGCCGCCATCGGTATCTGTGACACCCACTGGCGCAGAAATACCACCATTAACAGCAGCACCACGCCCGCCGTGAGCGTGGAAAGACGCCCACGTCCGCCGGACTTCACGTTAATCACCGACTGACCAATCATGGCGCAGCCCGCCATGCCGCCGATGAACGAGGTGCAGATATTGGCAATACCCTGCGCCTTGCACTCACGGTTCTTGTCGCTTGGCGTGTCGGTCATGTCGTCCACGATGGTTGCGGTCATCATCGACTCCAGCAGCCCCACCACGGCAAGCCCGGCTGAATACGGCAAAATAATCCGCAGCGTGTCAAGGTTAAGCGGGATGTCAGGAATGAGGAATACCGGCAGGCTGTCCGGCAGTTTGCCCATATCGCCCACGGTGCGCACGTCGAGGTGCAGCCACATGGAAATGGCGGTCAGCACGATGATGCAGACCAGGGGAGAGGGGATGGTTTTATTCAGGTACGGGAAAAGATAGATTATACCAAGACCGGCAGCGGTCAGAGCATATACGTGCCAGGTTACGTTGGTGAGTTCCGGCAGCTGCGCCATAAATATCAGTATCGCCAGCGCGTTCACAAAGCCGGTGACCACCGAGCGGGACACGTAGCGCATCAGGCTGCCGAGCTTCAGGTAGCCGGCAATCAGTTGAAGAACGCCGGTCAGTGCCGAGGCGGCAAGCAGGTACTGCAGGCCGTGGTCTTTTACCAGCGTAATCATCAACAGCGCCATCGCACCGGTGGCGGACGAAATCATCGCCGGGCGGCCACCAAAGAAGGCCATAACCAGGGGAATACAGAAGGCGGAGTAGAGACCGACCTGCGGATCTACGCCAGCGATGATGGAAAAGGCGATCGCTTCCGGAATAAGCGCGAGCGCGACCACAATACCGGCGAGGACGTCACCACGGACGTTACCCAGCCAGTCCTTACGCGTCGAGGACAGCAACATAGTAGTTTCTCAGTTTTTGAAGACAGTCAGCCCGTGAAGGCAAAGTTTATGTACGAAAAAGCACATCCGCAGACGGGATGCTTTTGAGTGCGCGACTGAGGTCACTCAGTGCGACAGAGAGGGGGACGACTTATGGTGGCGTAATACGCATGATGGTTTTTTTATAACTCCTTTACGGGGGGCTTATGCACCTTAAGGAACCAGAAAGACCGGCTGCATGAGCTTTCAGCACTGGTCACGAATGCCCGCCGGGCTGATAAAAATCAGACATTCCCCGGCTAAAAGCCTTTTTACTCTACACGAAACGTAAACGGGGTCAATGTTCGGAAGATAAAGGATGCCCACAAAGCACGCTATAACCGGTATAAATCAGCACCATTTCGCTTCCTTTTGTCAGGTATTGCCGGTCATTTCAATATGCCTGACATGAGAGATACAGGAATTGAAGTTTAGTGTTGCGTTGACCCATTGAACTTACAGCCCACAACGGACGTTTCGTCGGCTAAGGCCAGCTAAAGTAGTAAGGCCAAAAAACACCCTTAACGTACAATAATTTTCGATATCCAAACCGACCCCTAGTAGGTCGAAGGCGCATTTCTGAAGGCGGGATAGTTTTTGGCGAGTTTTGTTCTGGTACTGTTTGGAGCTTGCTAAATCGACATGTTTTAAGCCGAGCAACATTGTTGATATGCCTCGGTATGTGCACAAACGTTCTTGTAGATGTCAGAGGATCAAACTGAACACCGATCTGCAGTTTGCAGTAAATACAAAGCAATGAATCAAAATCAACCTGTTGAACAGATTCTGGTATAACCCATTCACCATCTACGGTGACGGCGTGAGTGGCTAAGACGAAGTAATTCATCATGAACTCCGTAACAAATGAAAAAAGCCAGCATGGTTAGCTGGCTTTGTAGATAGAAGGGGGGAAGGCAGCATTATCGACGATTACAACAGGTTAGGTTTACCGGCCTATTTATGCTCTCTTCCTTTTTTCAATGAACGTACTTCTCCGCGACCAAAGGTTCTGGCATTACCCGGAAGAACCAGACGTGCACAGGCATCGATTTTGGTGATGTAACTTAGCGCCTTAAGTAACCCTTTGTCCTTACTACTGTCACCGCGTTTCAGTTTGCCGAGGCAGCAGTCCTCATAACGCTCTTTGTAAGCGTTGCAGTTGTAGAACATGCCTTTACCTTTAGTAATAGTTTCATTCCAGTATCTCCCGAAAGCATGAGCAATCACGCCATCCTGTTGTGCCTTATTACCATTTAAGATAAATAGCATGTGGTAATGAAATTTACGTTGTGAGCCATATTCCAGTTTCCATACCGTCCCGAGGACATGGCGAAAGATTGGATTCTTTTGCATATTGCGAAACAGCTGCTGACGGTGCTTACGGGCATCATCAGCAGTGATATCAGCTTTGTGCTCATTTGCCCATGATAAATCAACCCGCAAGACCAGCAGCCGGGAATGACGCTCCTGCAGATGTCTGATGTAATTCATCACTCCTTTCAGATTTTTAACCGAAGCCCTCTGGTACTTTCTGCATGCTTTTTTAAATCCTGCCTGGCTCACAGTAAATCGGTAATCCTGTATCAGCTTATTCAGCATTTCTGCTGTGGTAACAGTGTCTGCCCCTGCTATTTTCCCGTTATGGACACGCGAGTATAAATCGGCGCTAGTAAATAAACGCTGGAAGGTAGCTATACGTGGATTAGCTATTCGTACTTTCATTGCATCTTGTGGCAACATATTGAGATAACGGATGGCATCAAGAATGGTGACTGACTCAGCACTCTCTTTGTATCCTGAACGGTTATACAGAATAGCGAAAGGTAACTTACGTCCTCTGCTGATAGTTTTAAGACAACTGTCCAGTTGTTCTAATCTGAATCTGAATTCATTGTCATCGGATATGGTGACATAGGGAGTGTTATTCTCAATGTGATATTCAGCATGAGATAACAGGAATGATTCTGGTAAGGCCATAATGTATTTCTCTGAGACCGGTCAGCCATTGCTGACCGGCAATGTATTAGTGTGGTTATTGGATGAGTGTCTTTGTCTAATATTCAGTATGAATAGTTATATCAGAGGTAGCATCTGTGTAATAACAAAGTATAAGTGTATAACACCTCAATGAGATGGGTATAAAGTGTTTAAATGGGGTGATATTGTTTGATGATTGAGTGTATTAATGAATAATTGATAATGAATTAAATACAATAATAAATAAACCGCCTTTATAAATCACATAAAACCCATGTGCAACAAGGCACGGAAGTATAAAAGCATGGTGTAAAGTTAGTGACCTTCTTATCACTATATTTAATTTTCTTTATACTCTCGAGTCATTAATGCGGGCTTCTAACCATTCTTTTACTTCACGTTCAATCCAGCGGGAACTGCGGCCAAACTTTACAGGTTTTGGAAATTTCCCTTGCTGTGCCATTTTATAAAACCACTTATCAGACAGATTGGTCAGCTCGGTAATGAAAACCATATCAACGAACCGGTCTTTATAAATATCAATCTCTTTCATGACTTCTCCAAAAGAATTTAACATGAGGACGCTGGGGGGCATCCTTTCAAATGGATAGGTCAGGTATGTATGGATTTACATTTCTATGGAGAGTCTCCATAGTGGTTGAAGAGTCATTACTGAAAGCATGCAGGGACAGGTTACGGCCTTTCACTATTGCGATAAGGAAACTCTCCTTACATCTCTGTCTATAAAAAGCCACTTTCTATGTAATTTGTCAGTATTGCTGGACGTTTCATCAAAAAAAACACTACAAAAAAACTACGAAAAATCTACTTGTTGACTACGTGATACACTACATCTAGTATCAGTATAAAAATAATGGATATGCTGTAAGTTGAGACCGGCACTCAAAGAGGTAAAAGATGAATTTAAGCAAAGGAAAGAATGAGGATTACAGGCTAAAAATAAAAACGAAAAGAGAATTATCCGTTTTTTATTGGTTTGTAATGGAAAATAAATCTATGATCGATCGCTACCGTTCCTCACCTCTAAAAAACATGAAAAGAATAAATTCAATTTACCGAATGAATATACGGGATGCCTCTTTACTATTATCTGAAATTGTCAGCGACTATTATTCAGGTGTCCTTGACGCGATACTTCATTATGAAAGAAAAATAGAAATTTTTCTTGACTCACTTCTTCCAGAATCAGAGTTTGAATGGTTCAGGAAAAATGAGCATGCTTGTTATTTTGTTTGGCTAAGTATTAAAAAACACTACCCTCAACTATCTTCTGAAATGCTCAATATTCAACAGGAGGTTGCGCCACAAAAATTTAGCAATGTCCATTCTCTGGTTGGCCTGTCAGGTCTTGATAATTTTAGCCAAAATATTCAGCATGCAATTGCATCAGAACCTTTTCTTTCAGAAATAAACTCGCTGCATGTACATCCCGCATCACACAAAGAACGTTATAACTCTATCCTGTATTTCATGGATCTGGTTCCATCATACTTCATTGATAAATTATCATTTATAAAAAACATAAGGTCTCAATGGGATGTTAAGTTTAAAGCAAAACGTAAGTTAAATATCCCCGTGGAAAATACAGGTCTATGCCAGTGGGCCTGGGACTATATGAAAAATAAACCATCCATGAGGAAGCGTGTTTACATTCAAGGCACAGAAGCGCCAGAGGGGGGCATTAAATTATCTGGTGAAGATTATTCACTCTCAATACGTTCTGCTGATGACAAAGATGGCATCTGCAATAAGAATATGTCAGAAAGTACGGCACAGGAGGATTACAATAAATCAGCTAACAATGACGCCGATAATGACAAGAGTTCAGAGCATGAAAGTGGCATAAAAAAGGTGAGTTACAAAACCATAGACCTTTCTCCGGAAAACGGCAGTTCTCTATCCAGTATTAACAGAATTGGCTGGCATGATGCATTTGAGATCATTCAGCCATCGACACCAAGAGAAACATATTTAGCTATCCATGCAGTCTGGATTTTCTATGTTGGAGGAACTTTCTTGGAACCCGAACTATATAACCAGTTTAAGCGTGCCAGGGATACATACCTTACCCGTAAAAGAAAAAAAATAAAAATAATCAGAAATAAATTACAGGAGATGAATTAGTCTGTGGGCAACTGGTGAACTTATAACTTAGTATAAATTACCCCATAAAAGTTCCTTGAAAGTATTCCAGATCATTTCACATCTATATTACCCACATGAAGCCGTGCCAGTATGTATTACTGGCACGGCTTCTTCACATTGATCTATTGCACCGATCGATACTCAAGCAGTGATAGTTTTTAACTATTAATAGAGATGGATTGATCGCTTTATCAATAGAATATAACGATCGATTCCAGGGAACTGATCTGTAGTAACGATTATCCCATTCTCTCTCAAATGCATACGATCAGGTGGCCTTTTGTACAGCAAAGGGCCATTTTTCGTTTGTAAAACAACAGTAAGGAATCTCTATGTTTAAGGTCACTTCTGCACTCTTTCTCAGTGCAACTTTGTTCACCACCGCTGCGCACGCGACCATTCAGGAACAGCAGTGGGGTAACTGGTTTGGTAATACCAGCGGAATGGAATTTGGTATTAATGCCGACAATGATGTTGGTGAGCGCATTACCTTCACTTGCATCGGAGGCCACCTGGGCATCACCTACAGCGTCCCAGCAAAGAACTATTCCATTTCTTCTGGGGCTGGTCTGAAAAAGCCAGGGTTGATCATCAACTCAACCCATTATCAATTAGGCGAAGCTGCATTTATGGCGCTCAAAAACACCAGTGATGAAGGAGTGCTGGAAGTCACTGAAGACAAGAAACTATTGTCCAAACCGTTCAAAACCGAAGGTCTTCAGGAAGCGCTGAAAGAGGTAACCTGGCAGGATTGCATCAGCCGTTAAGCACCTTCTTCGCCTATTTCTCAAAACAGCACAGTTTGCTGTTTTAGCTACTCGTTGCTGGAGTTCAGATACGTCCAGCAGAGCCAACGACAAACGTCCTCAGGGTGTCATCATGACAGAATTTATTTCTCGCTTATTTATTATCTCAGTGCTTTCATTTCCGGCCCTAAGTTTTGCCATCACAATTCCCGGTAATATCCACCCAGAGCGATACACATTCTTTCTAACAGATAGAGGCGGTGAAATGCTTCGCGAAATGAACGATGCGGCAGTCAGCGTAAAACTCAACAATAAAGTTGGTTTTAGCGCTGAGGCACAGAGCAAGGCTGCTGCTGCGAACATATCTCCTTTGCTGTACGCATCATCACCCCTTGAACAGAACTTTATCCGCTACGACAGTAAACCAGTTAAGGCTCTGACTTGTCTCGTAACGGCCCGCACTATGCCGGGCCAGAATAAAAATTACTCATGGGAGGAAACCTACTGCCTTGATGAAACCGGTGCTGCCTACATCGGCACAAAAGGCTGGCCGTCACGTGCTATCGTCGAAAAGAGCTGCGAGGTGGGTGCCTCCAATTGTCCTGTATATCTTGGTCTGAACAATGATCCACCGACCATGCGGAATGATGCTGCGCAATATATTCCTTATAGCAGCGATCGGGCAAGCGGGCAGAAAGAACGTAACTCTGAGCCAAAATCAACGACCGCTGAAACCGTCGCAGAGCAGGACGGTTATGTGGTGAGTTTTGTTAAAGCCAGCAACTGTGCAGACAACAAACTGATTGTCAAAAACACAAGCTCTGGGAAAACCGCCGCAATTGCAGGATTAAGTGGTTGCTCTTTTGATCCGAAGAAAAATGCAGTAATTATCTTCCCTCAAAATGAATATGTCGGCGTTTACAATGGTCCTACAAACGCTTCTGAGGAAATAGCCTCAGTCGATCTCCCCTAATTACTCTTCCAGTCCGGTATTAGCTTCCTGCGATACCGGACGCCTTTTGGATCAACCTATGAAAACTAAAAAATCCCCGGACGATACAACGCCAGATGCAGAATCATTTGGGCTGACCTGGCCCGTTGTTTTCAGCGTCACAGGCCTCACTCTGCTGAGAAGTAAGTCGGTCATATGCCAGACAATGGGAGCCAGCCTGATGACCTATAGCCTGATAAGACTCATAAAAAAACTCGCCACGCTTGCCTGAAAAGTCCCAATCAGGCACAACGGTTTGTGTTCTAACACCTGTACCAGACGTACTATCACCTTTCGAAGCCCACCTGGAAGCTAACTCTCGACAAAAGCTGAAGCGTTCCTTTATCAAAGTGCTGGCTGCAATAGCAGAGGACAGAATCAATGATGATGCCTTTGTTTTATCGTTGTGCAGCAAAGCGTATGAACGCTTACCTCTGAACATAAGGCGAGTCGTTACATACAAATGGTGTCTTCGATACTTCCAGTACAGTAAGCCCTTTATTCTGCAGCGATTACAACATCACCAGGCCGAAAAGCTAATTTCACCGGCATTACCTGACAGAGAACTCTCGCCACAGCAGAGCCAGCCACCAGCCTCTCCCTGAACATTTTATCTTCCATCCAATGCCACTCTACTGGAGTGGCTTTTATGCCCGTTTTAAAAGGAATCAACTATGACCCGTTTAGTCAGCCGCTTTGGTGCAGTCAACCTTGTTCGTCGTGACCGCCCGTTAACTCGCGACGAATTGGCCCATTATGTTCCCAGTGTCTTCAGCGAAGAAAAGCATGAATCCCGTAGTGATCGCTATACCTACATCCCGACAATTACCCTTCTCGATAACTTGCAACGCGAAGGCTTCCAGCCATTCTTCGCGTGTCAAACCAGAGTCCGCGACCAGAGCAAACGAGAGCATACGAAGCACATGCTGCGCCTGCGTCGTGAAGGCCAGATTACTGGCAAACAGGTTCCCGAAATTATTCTGCTGAACAGCCACGACGGTTCCAGCTCATATCAGATGCTACCGGGGTTATTTAGAGCAGTTTGCCAAAATGGGCTGATTTGCGGTGAGAGTTTTGGCGAAGTACGCGTGCCGCATAAAGGCAACGTAGTAGAGAAAGTCATCGAAGGGGCCTACGAAGTACTGGGAATATTTGACCGCGTAGAAGAGAAACGCGATGCCATGCAATCGCTTTTGTTGCCGCCGCCCGCTCAGCAGGCTATGGCGAAAGCGGCGCTGACATATCGCTTCGGTGAGGAGCACCAACCGGTGACAGAGACGCAGATACTTTCCCCACGCCGCTGGCAGGATGAGAGTAACGACCTGTGGACCACTTATCAGCGCATTCAGGAAAACCTGATTAAAGGCGGGCTATCGGGGAGAACAACCAAAGGAAAGTGCGCCCATACCCGAGCAGTGAAAGGTATTGACGGTGATGTGAAGCTCAACCGTGCCCTCTGGGTGATGGCTGAGAATATGCTGCAGCTTGCTTCATGATCTCTTCCACTATTTTTCCTCAACGCCTTTCCGAAGATTCGGAAGGGCTTTTCTTTCTAAGGAACAACCATGTCTACGCTCAATTTATCCCCGGTATTTCCTGCAAACGAGCAGCGAGTCATCCAGCAAGCATTACGTCTGCTGGATAAATACCAGCGTCAACCGAGTGAGTCATTTACCTCAACCAGCCTCACAAAAACATGGCTGAAACTGCAGATGGCTCATCTGGAGCGGGAAGTCTTCATCGTGATGTATCTCGACAATCAGCATTGCCTGCTGGAGCGAGAAACACTGTTTACCGGCACGCTCAGCCATACCGAAGTGCATCCCCGCGAAGTGGTTAAATCAGCCCTGAAACATAACGCCGCTGCGGTCATTCTGGCACACAACCATCCGTCCGGCACGACAGAAATCAGCCAGCAGGATAAACATGTCACTCAGCGGATTGCTAAAGCCTTGGCTCTGGTGGAAGTGCGTGTGCTGGATCATCTTGTGGTCGGGAATGAAGTGGTTTCTTTTGCTGAATGTGGCTTGTTGTGAGGTGGAGAATGAAAATTATCAGTAAGCGCCAGGCGATGCATATTTATCGTCAGCATGCCGAATCCAGGCTATCTGCCTTCTGTACAGGTCACTACCAGTGGCATGGCAGTGTATGCCATTACTATGGACGTGAAGTTCAGGATATCAGCGGCGTACTCGCTGTTTTTGTTGAACGTCGTCAGGACCGGGCAGGCCCGTACGCTATTCTTCGCTGCGTGACGGCGAACTAATCATCCCACTCAGTCATTAAGGAATATATTAATGCAGTCGACCACCATATCCGGCACATCGGCGGAGAACACATCCTGCCTTCAGTGGGAATTAAAACGTAATATCACGCCGTGCTTCGGCGCTCGCCTGGTACAGGAAAGCAACCGCCTATACTTTCTGGCTGACCGGGCAGGATTTAATGGCTCATTCAGTGACGATGAAGCTTTGCGTCTGGACCAGGCATTTCCACTGATGATGAAACAGCTTGAGCGGATGCTGACGGCTGGCGAGCTTGATCCTCGCAGCCAGCACTGCGTCACACGGCATCACAACGGACTTACTTGTGAAGCTGACACTCTCGGCTCTCATGGCTACGTTTACATTGCCATATATCCCCAGTCAGCTCTAACCAGATAACACCTTCCTCTTCTTTTATCAGGGACTCAACTCATGCATATTTCAACTGTACCGGCAACGGTGACGGTTTCGTCACGCCTGTCTCCTGTCCAAGTTTGGCAAAAACTATTAACGTATATTTTAGAGCATCATTACGGCCTCACGATCAACGACACACCGTTCAGTAACGATACGACGATTCAGGAACATATAGAGGCTGGAGTGAATCTTACTGATGCTGTTAATTTCCTTGTGGAACGATTCGAGCTTGTGCGCATTGACCAGAAGGGTTTCTCCTGGCAGGATCAAGAACCTTGGATAACATCTTTGGATGTTCATCGGGCACAGTACAACCTTGGCTTGAAACGCTCATAAATCAGCCAACTGATCATTAAGGAAAACATGTGGGGGCATAATCGGGGGCATGTCAGTAAACCGCATAGTAAAATAATCAATAAATTCAACATGATTAATCACCAAATGCGACTCCTGTGATCTCCGCCAAATATTTTACCTACTTCAACGTATCATTCGTTTTGAGTTTTTAATTAATATTTTTACAAGCTCATCTAATTCTTTTCTTAAAGCAGCAGATTTTTCATCGAAAACAATTATGTCTATGGGCGGATTATTATATTGCTGCTGTATCATGAGACTGCCGAGTAGATTGGCTATTAAAGTATTATCTGCAAATCTCATTTTTAAAAGCTTACGCATACCAGAAGCCAAAAGATCTATAACTTGCAAACCGTCATTTTTCATTGAATCCTCATAGCTAATGTCATCCCGTAATATTTTTTGGATGTTAAAAGCGCGGCTATTAGCTAAGGATGTTTTTTTCTCGATCAGATAATTAGGTATCTCTCCTTCATTATAAATAAACTCTCTCATATATTTATAGTTAAAACCATTCACTATACCTAAAGGGTTTTCAAGGGTATACATTTGCAACAAAGCTGGTGAAAATTTTTCAAATATCAACTCATACTTAGTTTTGTGAGACGGCTGTTTTTGATCTAAACGCCATTTGAATTTTTTTAACGTCTGTGGTTGTCGTTGTGCATAGTAATTTACAGATTGGGAGATTATTGTATGCACTAATCTTATTTGGCACATCAACTGAATATAAAGTGGGAGAGATACAGACAATAATTCTTTTGCCATCAAATGTTGAGCAAGTTTTCCCTCGTGATAACGCATCTGCTCAATACTATTTACTATGGTTTTCACATGCGTATCTTTATGATTTTCGATAAAGCTTTTATTATTATAATATGAGTCTGTTACAACACAAAAAAGACTACCGTTCAGCTGCGAAATTTCTTGAAGAAACAAAATATAGTTACTTTCACTAATGTTAACTAATTTTATCTCTTGTCTGCCCAAACCATTCCTTTTTTTTAAATTATTGAGGGCATTCCTATATTTCCTTTTTTCAGTTTCCGGACAAATATAAGCAGCAACTACACTCCAAGAATTTTCTAGTTCACTTTCAGGAGTAAATGAACCTGATTCATCAATTAATATTTCCATATTTACTACTCTCTTTGGCTAGATAATAATCTTAACCTACAAGCCTCCTTCACCCATTTACTAAAATTCCCTTTCCCCGCCGCCTTCTCGATCTGCTCCAAAAGCTCATCCTCGAAACGTATGTTCTTCATCGTGCTCTTAGTGCGGTCAAAATTTGGTTTCTTTTTCTCTTGCATGGTAGGTACCACTTCGGTTAATTTATTCGCACGTGGTACCTACCACATGGATTCGGAATTTTGACAACGCCCAGCAGTGTTGGAGCACTAAAGGGCGTCTAACCTCACCAACTATCAAGGAGTTGATTATGGCTGATTCGCATTCTACCCCAGACACCGACCAATCCGGAACCGAGCGTTCGTTAATTGTGGGATACCGCCCGAATGTTTACGACAAATCTACGCCGAAAATCATCCTTTCCGGCAAGTGGCTGCGCGCGGCGGGGTTTGATACCGGACAGCAGGTCACGGTAAAGGTCATGAAAGGATGCATCGTTCTGGTGGCGTATAACGAGCAGGAGCAGAGGTTGCAGGATGATTATAAACGGACGAAAGCAAAGCTTATTGAGATAGAGAAAGCGCTTGCAGCGATCCAAATTCCACATGCTGGAAAGCGCCTCGCAAAATCAAATACAAACCATCTGGCTTAACGGCTGTTTCTGTCATACTACGAGCTTACAGGCATCAACCTTATGACGCGGAGGCAGCATGACATATGAGGAATTAATAAATTCGCCAGCCGGTGAGTTTGTCATGTTTGCCAGCAAGGATGGAAAAGTTCGCATTGAATGCCGCTTCGAAAGCGATACGTTGTGGCTCTCACAGGCCACGATCTGTGAGTTATACGGCAAAGCCAAAGCTACGATCAGCGGGCATATCAAGAATATTTTTGATGAGGGTGAACTGGTCGAAAATTCAGTTGTTCGGTTTTACCGAACAACTGCCAGCGATGGTAAAGTATACAACGTTCAATATTTTAGCCTGCCCGTTATTCTCACCATCGGCTATCGTCGGCTTATTAAAATGGGAAAAGCAGGCTAAGCGATAATTCCAGTACATATTCGCTATTTAATGATATTCACCATTTTGATACTTGATACATTTTTTATGTCATTATTGTTCTTAAAATGGAAGAACAACCATAAATCAACTTTATACTTTTTTGATATCAATTCATACCACATATATCTCGCAACGATAACTTTCTTTTTAAGCAGGCAAAGTTCTTCAGCATTCCCATTTTGAATGGTAAGTCACAATTTAAGATCTTAATGAAGAGTAGTTTCCCTCAGTCTATAAAAGGAGATTGAGATGGCTATACCTGTTTACTTATGGCTTGAGGACGATGCAGGCCGGAGAATTAAAGGCTCTGTCGATGTAAAAGATCGCGAAGGCTCAATAGAAGTTATTGAATTTATGCACTCAATCGAACAACCTATTGATAAGCACTCCGGAAAAATCACTTCAAAACGTATTAGTAGCACCTATGCATTCATGAAAGAGATTGATTCCTCATCCTCATATCTATACAAGGCCTTGAGCACTGGACAAACACTAACAAGAGCAGAATTTATATTTTACAGGATCAACTATAACGGGCTCGAAGAGGTTTACTTTAAGACAACTTTAGAAAATGCAAGAGTAGTTCAAATTGAACCACTCATGTTTGACATTAAACTACCGCAAAACGAACGCTATACACATTGTGAATATGTAGATCTAACATATGAAAAAATAACATGGCATTACATAGATGGAAACATCATTCATTCTGATACCTGGAAGGAACGCGCTTAAGGAGAAAGTATGTCCTGGGAATATAATGTAAAAGAGCACAAATTTTATCTTGATGGTGTTTATCAGTTCGATGCAGATTATGCAGGAGCAAGTGGTTACAAAAACGATCCATCTCAAGAATGTGTAAAAAACAGTGGGCCTCTACCTCGAGGGAAATACACAATTGGTTCCCCTCATAATTCTGCCCACACAGGAAAATATACCCTCAGCCTCACGCCCTACTCGACAAATGATATGTGTGGCAGAGACTCATTTAAAATTCATGGCAAAAGCAGTTTGCACCCTGATGACTCTTCAGAGGGCTGCATTATTGCTCCTTTGAGTGCGAGAAGAAGCATCTGGAAAAGCAACGATACGGTGTTGATTGTCAAATGAAGCGTTTAATTTGTTCATTGCCATTACTCGTTGCAGTCAGTTCGCACGTCTCAGCATCTGAAATGACCGGCTTCGCAACACAGTATTACGATGAAGACGGCTCGCTGACGGAAATTTCAACCATAGTGCCCCTTTCCCCGACCATCACGATCGGCAAGAAAACGGTTCAGATGGAAGTTACTCATCTGTCTCAGATTTTCAGTACATACGTGGAGAAAGACAGCTCCGCGCACTGGATCTGCCTTCATGACGACGATGGCACCAATTATTGGTTCATTTCAGATAACGAAATGGGTGCAGGGCTGTTAACTGCGCTAGCCATATCCAGGGATGGCATCCATAAAGAGTGTGTGAATACAACGGAACGAGTCAGTGTCTCAGTCTCTGGCGTTCCATTGTTAAATGCCACTCACGGGGATTTAGTTGAATTGTTCGGCAAAAAAGCAATCGGCAACAGAAAAAAGATCCTGCTTTATCAGGAGACACCTGTACAGGATGGATTTGTTCAGAACAATACCGTCTCTTATTACTTTGATGGCGAAAAATTGCGCGGCGTAATTATCGGGCAAATAACCAGTAACTAGCTTGCAGGCTCCCTCTTTTACAGAAGAGGGCGTTAAGCCTGTCCACTCAACCGCATATGCAACAGCGGAAACGGATTCCCCTGCCCGTCCAGTGCCGAGCGCCCGACCTGCTCAAACCCCATATGACGATAAAACGCCACCCCCTGCGGATTCTGCTCGTTCACATCCACTTCATTTACGCCGAATTCTGCAATGGCATATTGCAGCAGCATTTTCCCGATACCCTTCCCCCGGCTCGCATCATCCACAAACAGCATTTCAATGCGATTTTTATCCACGCCCAAAAAGCCGTGAATAATACCCACGTCATCCCGGGCAATCACAACCCTGAGATTAGGCAAATATGCGTTGAGCAATAACGGACGCAGCGCCGCGATATCGCTTTCCTGCAAAAAGCGGTGCGTGGCGCGAACTGACGACTCCCAGACTGCGACGAGGCGTTCAAATTGCGAGGGGTGTGCGGCTTCTATTTTCATGGTGATATTCCGGTTGAGTAAAGTTTCAGGGCAGCAATGTAATGATATTCAGCTCTGCGACGTGCGCCACACGCCAGGCGTACAACCATACTCCGTCTGGAAATGACGAATAAAGTGCGCGCAGTCGCTGAATCCCATCCGCTGCGCAATATCCGTCACGCTTTGCTGCGAGTTCTTCAGCAGCCAGCAAGCATAGCGCAGCCTGGCGCTGCGGATAAATTCGCGGGCCGTTTTGCCGAATTCTGCGTGGAACAGACGGTTGAGCTGGCGTTCACTCAATGCCACTTCTCGCGCAAGCCCGGCGGTGGTGAGCGGCCGGGTCAGGAACTGTTCAATCAGCATGACGGCGCGGCGCAACCGCGAGTCAGGGATAAGCGCAAGATTCGCCGGACGTGGGGTGGCAATTTCATGCGGAACGAGCGACAAACGCTGGCAGGTGGTGCTGGCGATATCATCCCCGGCATGGGCGCGGATAAGCTCAGTTGCCAGCGTCAGGGTGGAAATACCGCCCGGGCAGGTCAGCACATCGCCATCGTCGATGAAATCATACCCTTGCTCAGCATAAACCAGCGGGAAAGCCTGCCGAAATGCATCAAGCTGGAAAGGATGGATGGACGCTCGTCGTTCATTCAGCAATCCTTCCTGTGCGAGGACAAAACTGCCGGTGCCAATGCCAATGAGCGGAACCCCGGCATGGTGGGCATGTGCCAGATACGCTTTATCCCCCTGATATCCTAAGTCCAGATACTGCAATTCACCGCCGATAACAGCAAGGTAGTTAAAACTGTCCGGCGGCGCATGGGTGGAATCCGGTCTCATGATAATCCCCGCATTGCTGATAATCGGGATATCAGGAAATTCACTTATCAGGCTGATTTTAAATGCTAATTTATCCTGAGCTTTCGCTGCATAACGCAGCGCCTCCAGCAATCCGGAGACGGCCAGGAGTGAATAACGGGGCCATAATATCAACCCAATATGCAGACACTTTTCCGGTACTGATTTCCCCCTATCGGAGGAGTCAAATACACTTTTCATTTACTTGCCAAATTTAAAATTAATTACATTATCGCAACATGATCTGTCGCACTTTATATTTCTAAGATAATCCTGATATTTTAAATCAAGCATAAATGAGAAGGGAGGAAAATATAATGTTTTTCTCGTTTATATCATTCTTTTTTTGAACCACGACACACATATGTCGGTAATGTTCCTAAGGTAAAGATATAGTTACCATTATGTTGTTCATTGATCCGCATATAAATACTCTTGCCCGGATAGACAAAAAATTGCGGTTCATATTTTTCCAGCCAGCTGTCGTCAACATTATCGTCCGGGAACGTCATATTTTTTTCTGACGTCAGCAAATAGAGATGATCTTGCCTCTCCACCCGAAAGGAAATTTTCCTGTCGATGGTTTTACCCGGATCGCTCTTTGCCCGGCCATTCATGCTCAGGGTGCCGAATTTCCCGTCGAAGGTGTAATTCAGCCAGACCGTCAGCGTCTCATCCGGATGGTGCTGGACCAGATTAGCCTGGCATGAAAAAGGCTGAACGTAAGTTCGGTGCCACAGGTAATAGCCCGTCAGCACGCCTGCGGTGACGAGACCCGTCACGATGATATACAGCATCTGCCGAAAACGAGTCATGCTAGCTATCCTTCAGGAAATAATCAGATATACAGCGGTTCGGTTCTTTCATTGGCCGGTCGCAGCGAATAACCGACGCACGAGGAAGCAGAGCGTACCAGCTGATGTAAACCCAGGGATATTGCGCGCATTCAGCCTTGAATTGTTCCACATAGGTCAGCGCGGAAGCGCGTTCAGCGTGAGTCTGAATGTCGTTCGCAAGATAAACGCGACAGGCCCCGACGGATGCTGCAAAACGGTAATCCTCAACAAAACGGTTTTCTGTGGCGTTCATATATCCCGTCACGCCTGCCCCGGCCAGGACGATCAATAGCCCCATGACGACAGCCAGCCAGCGCGTGGGCTTCCTGGCAACGGGCGTTGCTGGCGCGGAGGATGCAGAGACCTCCTCGATCGCTGGCGCCTCCACACATTGTTCCTCTGCGGGTTGAGGCGCGACAGGTGAAGACTCTCTGACGGTTATTTGCGTGTCGCTTGCCAGCGTCAACCCAATCCGCGGAATGGTAACGATAGGGTCAGTTTCAAAACCAATCTTTTTGAGCCCTTTGCGCAGGATGGAGATGTTCTGGTAATAGGTATTGGAGGAGACAAGCATGCCGCGGCTTTGCCAGACAATATCAAGGAACTCTTGCTGAGTGACAATCGACCCCGCTCTGTCGATTAATAACAACAGGCATCGGCCTGCTGGCGAATTTAACACAACCACACGGTCAGGATTGTTGATATCACGTAACGTGCTGGCCGCAGGATGAAATTCGACGATATTATTTATAATGTAATGCTTATGCATAGGGGCAGTATGAATTCTCCGGTTAACAGATGTTGAACCTGGGTCACCGCATGTATGGGATGACATTCACGTCGGGATTAATGTGACTGATTAACGGCATGCTGTATATCTTCGCCATTGGCGAAAAATCTTAATTTATATTTCATCCCTTAAGCTTCACTGAACCTGCATAAGAACTCAACCCTTGTAGAATGCGGCTTGCAGAGCCACTTCATCCGCGATCATCCTCATTATGATGTTTTGTGAAGTGAATTTCCGCTCCACAGAAGTATCTGACTACCGGCAGCATCTCATTTATCAGAGCCTCACCTTTTGGCGCACTCCTCGCCTCTTGACATTGACAAATATCTACATAAAAAAAACATTGTACGCCACGGACATGCGTGTCTGAAATATTCAGCACCCTTAAGCCTTAAGTTTTCTCAACCTGACCAATATCAATAACTTATATGGTTTTTGTATGCTTTTCAGCCACCTTTCTATCAGTTTTTATCGATGATAACATTCGTAAATTGTTATTCCCCGTCAGCAACTTCACACCCGCACTGACACCAGACGACAAACTCCTTACAAAACATTTATCAAAGCTAAATTTTCATTAAAAATAGCGGCTATCATAATTTACAGAAAGCGAAGCGGAATAAGACCAATCAGAGGGAAGCGTCGTAACCGGTCTCGATCTTAGTAATTAATACAATTTTAGATTAATTCAGATTACCTCTTTATTGGCCGACGTATAGTAGGCCTACACTATGCAATACGTCATTGCTTCGAGAATACTGGCGATAACCTTATAAATAATTCGCCTGATTACTATTATAAATCGAGGAATAACATGACGAACAATAGCCAAATAACACAGCATATAACTGTTGCACTGATGGGCGGCGATCATTATGCAAGAAACGGCATTAAAACATTATTAAGCAGCATCCGCGACGACCTTCACATCATTATCATCGAAGGAGGTTATCAGCAACTGGATAAGGCGCTGTCGTCGATTCGTATCGATATCTTATTTATATCTGGCGCAGAGAAATACCATACAGGGTATGACTCACTGAAATATTTAAAAAAAATCAAAGCCACGCAGCCTGAAGTGATGATCTGCCTGTACTCAACCTCTGCCCATTCCCTGTTATGGGTCCGGGAAGATATTGATGCCTATATCTCGCTACAGAACACGGTTTATCAGTGGCGGATAAAGCTAGCAAAAATGGTCGATAGCCATTATCGGCCCCAAAAGCAGCCAGCGGCGTTATCGCTGACGCCTGGAGAAAGGAGGGTATTAAAGGAACTCAGGAACGGACTGGATATACGTTACATCGCAGAACTGGAGAAACTTTCTTATCGCCGCGTGAGCGCCTTAAAAAGCTCAGCGATAAGGAAACTCGGGCTCAGGAATAAGACAGATTTGCTGGTCTTTTTAACCAGTTAGACCTGCCGCTTTCAGAGCAAATCTCGTAATAAAAAAACCAAGGAACTATGAAATGAAAGCACGCCTTACTTGCCATTCTCTGCTGGCATTAAGCATTGCCGCCCTGCTGCCAGCGGGCTCAGCACTGGCCGCCACCACCAGCGGCGGCACGGTTAACTTCAGCGGTAAAGTGGTGACCTCCGCCTGTGCCATCAGCGCCGGTAGCGCCAATATCGACGTCGACATGGGGGAAGTGCGTACCGCCACGCTGGCTGCCGCAGGCAGTGAAGCCAGTACCGCAAAAGCCTTCTCCATCACGCTGGAGGATTGCGAAATCGCCGATACCTCCGCGTCCACGGAAAATAACCCCATCGCCGCAACGACCGTGGCTATCACCTTCACCGGTACGCCGGACAGTACCGATGTCAATAGCCTGGCCGCGGGAGTAAACGGCGGCGCGGGCTCGGCGCAGCATGTCGCTATCCGTCTTTATGACGAACAGGGCAACGTCGTCAGGCTGGGTGAGCCGGCAGCAGCGATCCCCCTGCGTGCGGGGGCGAACACCCTGAACTTCAGCGCGAAATATTACTCCCCACTGGGCAACGCCACGGCGGGTGATGCCAGCGCGGTCGCCACCTACACCGTGACCTATTCGTAATCTTCAGGCCCGGTCTGCTGGCCGGGTCTGACTCAGCTTTCAGGAGACGCACAATGCGCGTAAACACATGGATTTGTCTGGCTGGCACGTTATGTTCATCCGCCGTGTACGCAGGCGGCGTGGGGTTAGGCGCAACGCGGCTGGTCTACGCAGGCGCGGCTACGCAGACGATGATGCAGGTAAGAAATACCCACCCTGATGCCACGTTCCTGATCCAGTCATGGATGGAAGACGAGAAAGGGAGCCGTACCAACGACTTCGTCATCACGCCGCCGCTGTACGTCATGAAGCCCGCCAGCGAAAGCGCGGTGAAAATCATGTTCAGCGGCAACGCCCTGCCATCCGATCGCGAGACGCTGTACTGGATGACGGTCAAAGCTATCCCACAGCAGGTTAAAAACGGTTCCGGCAATTCGCTGCAATTCGCCTCTGCCAACCGCATCAAGGTCTTTTATCGCCCGGAGCGGCTCAGGGAAGGTGCAGGGGAGGCATGGAAAAACCTTGCCGGCGCCTACCGCGCGGGCAAGGTCACGCTGACCAACCCAACGCCGTATTACCTCACCACCATTAACGTGAAAATTGATGGCAGGCCGGTATCGCCCGTCATGGTACCGCCGAAAGCCAGCGTGACGCTGGCAGACACCTTCAGCCATGCGAGCAGCATGAGCTACCAGACGATTAACGATTATGGGGCCTGGACGCCCGTCACCCGCACGTCATTGTCCCAATAATAAAAACAGTAAGGCGTGACCACATGAAAATTAAAATCCTGTGCGCCACGGCGATCGCCCTGGTGATTCGGCAAGCCGTGGCTGCCGAAAGCGAGCTGCAATTTAATCCTGCGTTTCTCAACGGCGAGCGCGCCAACAGCGCCGATCTCGCCTGGGTCAACGCCGGGAGCGCGTTGCCGCCGGGCGAGTACAATCTTAACGTGTATATCAATACCCAGTTCGCGTTCACAGGTAACGTCACGTTTCGCGTCGCTGAAAGCACCGCCGGTGAAGCCCTGCCGTGCCTTACGCCTGCACAATTCGCCGCACTTGGCATCGACAGCCGTCAGGCTAAAGGGGGTGAGCTGCCGCCTGCGCAGCGCTGCATTTTTTTAACCCAGTCATTCGCCGATACCCGGTTTGATTTTGACCAGAGGACGCTTACCCTCAACTTCACCGTACCGCAAAGCGCGATGCGCGCTCTGCCGCGCGGATACGTCAGCCCGGAGAGCTGGGAGTCCGGCATCCCTGCCGCGTGGCTGAACTATGTGGTCAATGGCGCGAATAATGACTACCGGGGCGAGACGCGCACGCGGGAACAACAGCTGTTTGTGAGCCTGAACAGCGGCGCCAACCTGGGCGCATGGCGGCTGCGTGATTTCACCACGTGGACCAAAGAGAGTAACGAGCTCACCCACGTCCAGACCTGGCTACAGCGGGATATCCGCGCCCTGCGTGCCCAGGTTTATGCCGGTGAAACGTTCACCTCCTCGCAGGTGTTTGACGCCGTTGGCCTGCGTGGGATTGCCCTGAAGACCGATGACAATATGTTGCCCGCCAGCCTGAGCGGTTACGCGCCTGAAGTGCGCGGCATCGCGCGCAGCAATGCCACGGTGACGGTTCGCCAGAACGGTAACGTCATCTATCAAACCTCCGTTCCGCCGGGGGCGTTTGTGCTGAAAGATCTCTATCCGACCTCTTCCGGCGGCGATCTCGCGGTCACCATTCAGGAGAGCGACGGTAGCCAGACGCAATACACCCTGCCCTTTGCCAGCGTGCCGAATCTGGTGCGTAACGGTCAGGTCAAATATGCTCTGGGGGCGGGGAAATACCGCCCTGCGGGCGATCAGATCTCTCCCTCCTTCGCGCAGGGCGAGCTGTTCCTGGGCTGGCGATACGGCCTCACCTTTTATGGCGGGGCGCAGTTTTCCGATCGCTACACCGGCCTGGCCTTCGGGATCGGGCAGAATCTCGGCCACTTTGGTGCCTACTCTCTCGACCTCACCCATGCCCGCAGCCAGCTGGCTGATAACCAGCACTACACCGGTGATTCGGTGCGCCTGCGGTACAGCAAGCTGCTGAACGATATCGGTACGCGAGTCAATTTCTTCTCGCTGCGTTACTCAACGGCTGGGTTTTATACCCTCAGCGATACCACTTACAAAGGCATGGCGGGCGGAGCGCCAGAACAGACCGTGGAAGACGATGGCACCGTCACCACTCGCTACGACACGGTTTACAACCTGCATATGTCGCGTAAGGCAAAAAATCAGCTGCTGTTGTCGCAGCCGATGGGCGAATACGGCGCGCTGTCGCTGTCCTGGGATCAACAAACCTACTGGAATACGTCAAAAACCACGCAAAGTTTGCAGTTCGCGTGGAACGCGACGTTTCGTAACCTGTCGCTTGGCATCAGCGCCCAGCGTAGCTCTGGCCTGTACGACAACAAGAAAGACAATATCCTCGCGTTGTCCCTGTCGGTGCCGCTGGGTAATCCGGCGCTGTCGACCCGTCTCCGTTTTACCGCTACCCATGCGGATCCCGCTGGCACCACCGCCAGTACCGGTGTCAGTGGTTATCTGCCGGGGCAGGAGAATCTTTTCTATAGCGTCAACCAGCGCTACAGCGCGCAGCAGCACTACGGCGGCGATGCCGCGCTGCAATACGAGGGCGCGTGGGGAGACTATAACCTGGGCTACAGCTACGCCGGTGACTCCCGCAACCTCAGCTACGGGATGAGCGGCGGAGCGGTGCTGCATGAGGATGGTCTGACGCTGAGCCAGCCGCTCGGGAACACCAATATTCTGGTGAAAGCCCCGGGCGCCAGCCATGTCGCCGTGCTCAACCACAAGGGCATCAAAACCGACAGCCGGGGCTATGCGGTGATCCCGTACGCCACGCCGTATCGCGTTAATCAGGTTGCGCTGGATGTCACCACCGTGGGCAATGACGTGGAACTTGAGAACGCCATCGCCAATAAAATCCCCACCGACGGGGCACTGGTTCGCGCCACCCTCACCACGCGTCAGGGAGCAAAAGCAATGTTTATCGTACGTCACGCTAAAGACGTGCTCCCCTTCGGCACGCTGGTCTCGTCAGAGGATGACAAAGCCAGCGGTATCGTCGGCGACGGCGGCAGCGTGTATCTGACCGGCCTGTCAGCGCAGGGAACCTTGCATGCCGTATTGGGACGCGACAGCGCCCAGCGCTGCACGATCCGCTATGCGTTGAACCCGCAGAATTATCACGCCCGCACCGGGCTTTATTCCCAGGAGGCCATATGTCAGTAACCGTCCGTTTCCTCCCCCTGATCCTGCTGATGGTCATCACCGTCCCCGCGCGCGGCTATGACGTGCTGGTTTCCGTGACCGGCAACGTGATCGGCAATACCTGCATTGTCTCGGAAGATTCGAAGGAGCAAAACGTGCCGCTGGGCACCCTCGGCGTGAAGCAATTTAGCGAGGCGGGGGCGGTCAGCAATATCAAAACGCCCTTCACGCTCACCCTTGAAGCGTGCGGCCCCACCTTTGCTGGCGTGAAAATCCGCTTCAGCGGTACGCCGGATGACGAAAACCCGCAGCTTCTGAAAGTCGCTGACGGCGGCGCGACCGGCGTGGCAGTGCAGATTCTGGATAAAGACAGCGTACTTATCCCGCTGGACACCCAAACCGCTGCTTACGGCGCGGCGGGGGATGACAGCGTAAAAATGACCTTCTATGCGCGACTGGCCGCCACGGGTGCGCCGGTCAATGCCGGAGACGTTTCGGCAGTGGCGACCTGGACGACGGAGTATCAATAATGCGTTTACTGTTTTTAGCCCTGTTTTTCATGTCCTCTCAGGCGCTTGCCCTCTCCTGGACATCGGATATCACCCTTTCGCCAACGCCCATGTCGTGGTCCGGCCCGGCAGACTCCATCGTGCCTGGAAAGACGATCGGCTCTGAATGGAGCGCCTCTGCGAGCGTCTCGGAAGTGTTCTGGTGCGGCCTGGTATTTACCTGCTCCAAAGGGACGCTGGAGCCGAGCAGCAGTATAACCGCCACCGGCATCACGGTTATTCTTGATGGCGCAAATTACATGGTATTTGAAACGGGCGTGCCCGGCATCGGCTTCATTCTTGGGCTCAAAGATTATAACGGCACCACCTATGTGCCGATGCAGACGGGCATTACGCAGAGCTATCCGGCCGATGGGACTAACGGTTACGCCACCGCACTGGGCTGGTCGGCAAAAGTGACGTTTATCAAGACCGGCGTTCCGCTGAAATCCGGCGTATACCAGACCCCGACCATTAACGCGGCGATCCTGACGGCCTATAACAACGAAGTGAAAACCGCGCAGGTGATCATCAACCCCACCACCATCACGGTGACGGCAAGCGGCTGCACGGTAGGCACAAAAAGCGCCAACGTCGACCTGGGCACCATTGATGTTCACACGCTGCCCAGCGTAGGCAGCACCTCGCCGTCGGGGGAGTTTAACGTCAGCCTGACCTGCGATGAGAACGTGGCGGTTAACGCAGTGATGACCGATCAGACCACACCGTCAAATACCTCGTCGGTCGTGACGCTGACCGGGGACTCCACGGCCTCCGGCATTGGCGTGCAGTTTTTCTATAACGGTACCGGGCCGCTGATGATGGGGCCAGACAGCTCGGCCGCAGGCACGACGGGACAGTTTTTCATCCAGACCACCAGCGCAGCACAAACGCTGTCGCTGCCGTTCCAGGCGCAGTACATCCGAACCGGAGACCTGGTCCCCGGCTCGGCCAATGCCCTGGCAAGCATCACCTTTTCGTATCAGTAGGTTAGTGCTTCACCCACACCAGCTGATCGACCCGGAAGCCCAGACCGCGTGCGGTGTTCAGGTAGTCCTGTTTTACCGCATCCGGAATGGTCGGGGTGCGCGATAAAATCCACAGGTAGTCACGGTTCGGGCCGCTGACCAGCGCGTACTGGTACTTATCGTCCAGCTTGATCACGTTATATCCGCCGTAGAACGGGCCGAAGAACGATACCTTCAGCGCAGCCGTAGTCGGTTCGCCGGTAAAGTACGCCTTTCCTTCGCTCTCATTCCATTTGTTCTTCACCGGATCATAGCCGCGGTTCAGTACGCTGATACCGCCATCGCTGCGCTTGCCGTACGTCGCGGTGACCTGTTCCAGACCGCGCTCAAAGCGGTTTTCCAGTCGGGCGACTTCATACCATTTGCCGAGATAGCGGCTGGCATCAAAGCCGGTAATGGGCTGCACGCCTTTCGGCGGCGTGGGAGATTTACAGGCAACCAGCGTCAGCGCAATGGCGACACCGGTAACTACAGGCCATAGCCTCATGAGAACTCCTTTCATTTACGCGGTTGGACGTTAAGTGTAGCGCACCCGTGCGGCGCTTCATCCCGTCGGGGAATATTCGTAGTATATTGAGACAACTCCTTCTCTTCGGATGCAGACATGGCTTACTCCATCGGCGAATTCGCCAGACTCAGCGGCATCACCGCCACCACGCTGCGGGCGTGGCAGCGACGCTATGGCTTGCTCAAACCCGAGCGTACGGACGGCGGTCACCGCCTGTACAGCGATGAGGACGTTCAGCAGGCGCTGAAAATCCTCGACTGGGTAAAAAAAGGCGTACCCATCGGTCAGGTTAAATCACTGCTGGAACGCCCTGCGCCGCGCCGCGCCAATAACTGGCAAACCCTGCAACAGGCCATGATGCAAAAGTTGCAGGAGGGGAAAATTGAATCCCTGCGTCAGATGATTTACGACGCCGGACGCGAATACCCAAGGCCAGAGCTGGTCACTAACGTGCTGCGTCCGTTGCGCAGCCAGATATCGGCCAACGTCGCCGCTGCCATGACGCTGCGTGAGATCCTCGACGGCATCCTCATCGCCTATACCTCGTTTTGCCTTGAGGGCGATAAAAAAGCGCCGGGCGATAACATCCTCATCAGCGGCTGGTACCTCAACGACCCGTGTGAAATCTGGCTTGAAGCCCTGACGCGCACCGGCCAGGGCCACCGCATCGACATTCTGCCGGTTCCCCCTGCCGCGCTGGCCCCGGAAATTTTCCCGGATCGCAAATGGCTGCTGGTCACCAGCGGCAAACTCACCGCCGCGCGGAAAAAGCAGGTTGCGCAGTGGCAGCAGCAGGTTTCCCTTGAGGTAATTATCCTCTGATTATTTTCTGCTGTGGCAATCTTCACGAAAAGTTGAATATTTTTTCGCGCAGCGAGTGCTAACGTTTTCCTGTCACCGACAACTCAACAGGAAAACACGATGAAAAAGACACTCCCTCTGATGATGCTGGCTGCCATGGCTTTCGCGCCTGCCGCATTCAGCGCCCCGGCAGGCACCCTGAGCGTCCACGTTCTGGACCAGCAAACCGGTATGCCGCCAGCAGATGTGACCGTTACGCTGGAGAAGCAGGAGCAGGACAAGTGGACCCCGATTGCCAGCGGTAAAACCGACCACGACGGGCGCATTAAATCGCTTTATCCGCAGGATCAGGATATGGCACCTGGCGTGTATAAAGTGACCTTCAAAACCGCCGATTACTTCCACGGCAAAAGGCTGGACTCCTTCTTCCCGGAAGTGCCGGTGCTGTTCACCGTCACCCGCACCAATGAAAAACTGCACATCCCGCTTCTGCTCAGCCAGTACGGTTACTCAACCTACAAGGGCAGCTGATTGCTCTTGATTTTAAAGACGATTAAAAAATAATCCCGCCAATACTTGGACAAACTCGCATTGTTGTGTAACTTTTAGATATGAGATCGGGAGGTGCACACCATGACAACAAAACCTGTGCTGGGTATTAGCGGATGTTTGACCGGTTCCGCCGTTCGCTTTGACGGCGGGCATAAGCGTATGGGCTTTGTGATGGATGAGCTGGCGCAGTGGGTCGCTTTCCGCCCGGTATGCCCTGAAATGGCTATCGGCCTGCCCACGCCTCGTCCGGCGCTGCGCCTGGTGATGACCACCGGCGGCGAGACAGAAATGCGGTTCAGCAAAGCGCCCCACGATGACGTCACGCAGAAGATGGCCGCATTTACGGCAGATTATTTGCCGAAAATCGGCGATCTGTCGGGGTTTATCGTCTGTGCAAAATCCCCCAGCTGCGGCATGGAGCGCGTGCGGCTGTACGACGAAAACGGCAACCGGGGCCGCAAGGAGGGTGTCGGGCTGTTCACCGCCTCCCTCCTTGAAACTTTCCCCTGGCTGCCCGTCGAAGAAGACGGTCGCCTGCACGATCCGGTACTGCGGGAAAACTTTGTTGAGCGCGTTTTTGCCCTCCACGAACTGAACGTAATGCGTAAAAATGGCCTGACGCGCCGTGCTCTGCTGGACTTTCACAGCCGCTATAAGCTTCAGCTTCTGGCGCACCATCAGGCAGGCTACCGTGAAATTGGCCCGTTCGTGGCATCACTGCACGAGTGGGACGATCTGGACGCGTATTTCGTGGCCTATCGCGACAAACTGATGACCATCCTGAAAAAACCTGCTTCGCGGAAGAATCACACTAACGTGCTGATGCACATTCAGGGCTATTTCCGTAACCAGCTGAACAGCCGCCAGCGCGGAGAACTGCGTGATGTGATCCTGCATTACCGGGACGGACTGCTGCCGATCCTCGCGCCGCTGACGCTGCTTAAGCATTATCTGGCTGAATACCCTGACCGGTATCTGATGACGCAAAACTACTTTGATCCCTATCCTGATGATTTGGGTCTGCGTCTGGCCGTTACCTGATAAGAAAGAAGCGAAGGCCCCATTGACCCACAGAGGCCCAAAGCTGTACCCCGTTTAGACGACACCCTCACTGTCGTCTTTTTTTTGCACCCAGCGTAAAATACTGTAATTCTGTACAGGTTAAGCGTGCACAGCGGAGTACCCCGATGATCAAAAATCTGCATATTCAAAACTACCGCTCAATTCGCGATATGTCGCTTGAGCTGGAACAACTCAATATCGTGTTCGGCCCCAACGGCACCGGAAAATCCAATATTTATAAGGCGATTTACCTGATGCACAGCGCGGCGCAGGGGCAATTCTCCCAGGCGCTGGCAAACGAGGGCGGCATTTTGAAAGTGTTCTGGGCGGGCAAAACCCGCAGCGACCAGCTGCGGCGCATGAACCTGGCGGTGGAAACGGAAACCTATGAATATGAGCTTCAGGTCGGGTTCGTGGAAAAGCTGCCCTACCCCTCACAGTTTCAGCTCGATCCGGTGATCAAAGAGGAATCTATCTGGCTGAGCGGCCAGCACCGTCGTCCGTCGTCACAGCTGATGAAGCGTAAGAATCAGGCCGTATTCCTGAACAACGTACATCACGAAAAAGTGACCCACAGCGGTACGCTGTATGAGAACGAGTCAGTGTTCGGGCAGCTCGGCGAACCGCACCTCTACCCCGAAGTGTCGCAGATGCGTGAGTCCCTGCGTAACTGGCGCTTTTATCATGAGTTTTCCGTTTCATCCGGCTCGGCGATCCGCGCGCCGCAGGTGGGTTTCCGCTCCCCGGTGCTGGCCAGCGACGGCGCGAACCTGGCCGCCGCGTTTCAGACCATTGTCGAAATTGGCGACGAGCTGCTGCTGATGCGCATTCTCGACCAGGCCTTCCCCGGCTGCGTGTTTTACAGCGACAACACCGGCGGGCGCTTCCGCATGATGATGCAGCGCGAGGGACTAAGCAGACCGCTGGAACCGGCAGAGTTCTCCGACGGCACGCTGCGTTTTTTATGCCTGGCGGTGGCGCTGTTAAGCCCGCGCCCTCCCGCATTTATCGCCCTCAACGAACCGGAAAACAGCCTGCATCCACAGATGCTGCCCGCCCTGGCAAGCCTCATTGCCGAGGCCAGCCGCTATTCGCAGATCTGGCTCACCAGCCACTCGCCGGAGCTGGCGCATTTGATTGAGAAGCACCGATCGTTTTCGCTGTATCAGCTGTCGATGGCGGAAGGGGAGACGCGGATGGAGCGGCTGGGGTAATGCACTTCTTTTATGCTGTCACCACTTTCAAGGTCGCCATCAACGACGAAGATGATTTCCGTCGGTATATACCTTCGGCGAATTCTGCGCTCGCGACAGATTATCCAATTTATTGTTGCCAGTTTCTGATGCCAGGATAATCTGTAAACGTTGGTTATCAGATGAGAAAATTAAAATGGATATTGTACTTTTCCCTGGTCAGAACGCCCGCGCATGGGCTGAAACAATGATAAATCTTGAAGCCCGCAAGCTCATCAATACTGCGAATATTGTCGGAGGGCAACATCTCAGCGACGGACTCGCACGGATTAAATTTATGGATGATATTCGGCAGTTTGTGATGCAACAATTTAGTGCTACCCGGCAGCCAGAAGTGATGAGGAGTGCATGGAATGCCTGAAAAACATCCGGGCTGAGAACGAAAGTCTTCTTGAGCAAAGCAGAATGCTTCGCTCCCGTACAGCTCAGCTTTTTGCTCAGATTGAACTGGTTAAAGAAAATAACAAAGTCGTCGGTTACGTTATCTCATCGATTAAGGTTGTGCTTTCAGGGTTACAGATTGTTGCAGGTGTTGGTGCAATGATGACAATGAATCCAGTGGGTGCGCTTGCAGGAGCGATTCTGGTTATGGATGGTGCAAATGCCATTTCAAAAGAAATTAACAGAACGCTTCAACATCAACCAAACTCCGAAGGTATGCTGGCAGATGGCGTCATGGATATCGCTCAGTTTATGGGATTTAAACGTGAATCAGCACTTGGGGTATTTAATAGCGTAAGCCTGGCAGCAAGCGTCTATACGGTATTTGGCGCCATCCGGAAACCCGAATCATGGCGTCTGTTTCGTTATCTCCCGCTGGATTTCTACCGCAAAGTCGACGGAATGAATCGCGCAGCGCTCACTATGAAAATTGTCGGCTGGGGTGTCTCTGCAAAAGTCTCGTTTGATTTAATTTCTAATGCGTCTGGACAGAACTAATGTATTTCTTTCTGAAGCGCCAGGCTTTGTAGGTAATGATCGGGGGTTGAAAAAACCAGGCAATAATCAATACGATGAAAAGAGAAATGCCACCGGAAACAATATTATAATGTTCAGCGAAAAAAAGAAGCGCCAGGAAAATCAGGGCCACAGTCGCAGTAATACACAGAACCATGATAAATCGCTTACCTAACTCAAGCACTACCTCGAGCAGGGATGAACCATAACGGCTAATGTTTCGGTTCAGATACGCTAATTCTTTTACGGTGAAACCTGATTCAAGTAACTGCGTTTCAATATTGTTCATGCCACTACCTTTTCTTCTGGAAAGTAACGTGGATTATCTTAACCGGAAGAGAAGTGCTTGTAACCCGTCTGATGCATATCCATTGCCGCCAGCTTTAAAGGCAAAGAAGCCGCCCACGTCTTTTTATTCCATCGCGCCAGCATTATTTTTCGCTGCATACGGCTTAACGCGAAACGTCTTACGCCACTCCGCCGGACTGACACCAAAGCGCGCCTTAAACTGCTGCCGATACGTCACCGCTGATAAAAACCCCACCTGCTCAGCGACGCTTTCGATTGGCAGACTGCCGGACTCCAGCAGGATCTGGCTGCGCCGCAGGCGCTCGGCGGTAAGCCAGTCGGCAACGCTCATGCCCGTCGCCTTGATAAAATGGCGGGTCAGCGTGCGTCGGCTCATCGACACCACGTCCGCCAGCGAATCCAGGTTATGCGGTTCGGAAATGTGCTGCTGAAGGTAGTCAATGAGACAGTTAATCCGCCCGTCGCGGGTATCTTTCGGCACAGGTTGCGCAATAAACTGCGCCTGCCCGCCCTCGCGGTGCGGCGGGACGATCATCCGGCGGGCAATCTGATTGGCGACAACGCTGCCAAAGCGCTGGCGGATGATATACAAACAGCAGTCGAGCGCGGCGGCGGTACCTGCCGAGGTGATCACATTGCCGTCGTCCACGTAGAGCGCGTTGATGTCCAGTCGAACGTCCGGAAACAGCGTCTGAAACTGGTGTTCAAACTCCCAGTGGGTGGCGGCCCGTTTGCCGCTGAGTATGCCCGCATAGCCCAGTACAAACGATCCCAGACACAGCCCAACAATTTCCGCCCCGTTGTCTCTGGCCTGAACCAGGCTGTCGAGCAGCGTCTGAGGCGGGCGCTCCAGCACGTGCTGCCAGTAGGGTACAACCACAATTTCAGCCGATGCGATTGCAGAAAAATCCTGCGTCGCATGCAGGGCAAAACCGTCTTTCGAGGTCAGGAATCCCGGTTTTTCAGCGCAGATCGTAACGTTAAAGCGCTTTTCCCCGGATACCGTATCGCCAAACAGAATGCAGGGGACGGAGTAGTGGAACGGGCTAAACCCGTCCACCGCGACAATGGCAACGTTAATAAGCGGCATCTGTCTCTCCTATCCCCCTTAACAGTCAGAATATAACGGTTTCGCCGTCCTGAGGAATGCTCACCGCGTCACTTATCTCGTTGGCGTCAACATACTCGCGCAGCGCGCGGCGGGTCAGCAGGCAGTGGTTGATAGCTTCCATATGGGTCGCCACGATTTTCGCCTGCGGCAGCAGGAAATGCACGTTAAGCAGATCTTCTTCCCCCATGATAATCGGCCCAAACCCAATGACATGAGCGTAACCGGCGTTGAGCACGACGATATCCGGCTGGTGCTTTTGCAGATCGGCCGCCACCGCATCGCGCCAGATGGTATCCCCTGCGATATAAAGCGTCTTCTCATCGGGATGACGGAACACCACGCCGCAGGCTTCCCCCAGAAACTCTGCCAGCTCCGGCACGACGTAAGCGCGGTCAGTACCGTGCTGGCCGCCGTGGGTTTTCACTATCCGGATATCGCCGTATGTTGTTTCCCCGGTCATGATCGTCAGGTTGGTAAATCCCTGGCTGCGCAGCAGCGCGGCATCGCTATCATTTTGCACATAGATCGGCTTGCCTTTGGCGATCAGCTCAACGGCGTACTGATCCCAGTGATCGGCATGGGTATGGGTGACGATCACCGCGTCAGCATCCAGAAGCGTTTGAACGTCAACGGGAAGCTCGACCATCGGGTTGCGAATATCAGCCCGCGCCGTGCCGGGAAAACCCGGATAAGTGCCTTTTGGCGCCAGCATTGGGTCGATTAAAAAGCGTTTTCCCGCGTAAGTGATCAGTTGGGTGGCATTGCGAATTTGCGTAATGTTCATGGGCTATCCTCCGGTTGGTATGAGAAGGAGAATAGCCCCAGGGTGCCGTTAAGAATGTGGGCCAAAGGGCGATGATCGATGAAATCGGGTCAATCGATAAACCGCTTGCGCACCCTTTCCAGCGGGGCAATCAGCAGATTGATAAGCGGCTTACGATCGATAACGATATCGGCGTTCACCGTCATCCCGCCCATCAGCATGCGCTTTTTCTTGTCCGGGTCGGTAAACCAGGAGGGGACGCGCACTTTAGCCAGGTAGTAGTTCTGCCCTTCCTGGAGCGGGATCAGCGCCGAATGGGCATCAATGTTTACCTCATAGAAATCGGACAGCGTCGCCTCCACGGAACCGTATTTGTCCACGGGCCAGGAGTCGAAGCGCAGCTTGACCTTATCGCCTTTCGCCACGCGCCCCACCCCCGTTGCCGGAACATACAGGTACCCCTCCATCGTCGCCGCGGTATTTTTACGGATCACCACCACCACCTCGCTATTTTGCGTAATGGCCCGGCCAGGCGGGAAGTTAATCGCCACCACGTAACCATCGGCAGGGGCCAGCATCGCCATGGTGGAACTTCCCCGGCTGGACAGGTTGCGATCGATTTCGCTGATGCGGTTTTTCACATACAGCTGCTCTTCGCTCAGAGAGTCAATTTGCGACTGGGTGCTGTCGGTCAGGCTGGTTTTGCGTGCCTCAAGCTCAAGAATAGTGCTCTCCTCCAGCGTCAGGTTGAGCTGCGCATTGAGCACATCATTGTGGCTTTTATCGAGATCCACTCTGGAGACATAGCCCTTCCCGGAGACGGATTTCCACGCCTCGTAGGTGTCGGTGCTGTTTTTTAACAGCGCGCGCAGCTTCTTCACCTTATCGCGGGAAACGGCGATCTGCTTGTCGGTGAGAGCCAGCTGCTGCGCCAGATTTTTGCGATACGACGCAATCGAGTCCTCAATGGCCTGAATGCGCTGCTCGCTGCGCTTCTTCTCCGCTTCCATCTGCTGGCGGTCAAACTGCACCACCGAGCCCTGCTTGCCGCCATAGTCCTGCGACACGGTGAACAGCGGATCGTTTTCCTTCACGTACTGACCGGGCTGGACGGCAAAATCGACAAGGGTACCGGACTCTCTGGCGCGGACTTCCACATCGCCCTGCGCCGGGATCAACACCCCGCGTGCCAGCGTGGTTTCCGAAAAATTAAAGACAATCGCAAAGACCAGCAGGCAGAGAAAAAAGGCGATGAACAAGGTCAGCACGGCTTTCAGCCGTGGCGCGTTGATGTGATAGCT